>CM038676.1:547466409-547696425 GCA_021605205.1 Aegilops longissima
TGCTGAGTACCTTTGTACTCTCGTTGCTTTATTTATGTTTTTGCAGCGGAGATTTCGGTCTTACTAGTGGTTCCGCTTGGACTTCAACGAGTAGCTTGTTACCTCAGCTACGAACTTGTACCCTTGGGAGGGTCTTGTACATAGTCAGGCTTCTCAACCTTTTTCTTTTGTAGTTGTCTGTACTCAGACATGTAATGCTTCCGTTGCTTGTATGCTCTGAATGATGGGTCATGTGACCCCTGTTTGTATTTAATGCTATGTGGCTCTTCTGGGCCTTTATCTATATGAGTTTGCGTTATGTTGTGATGCCATGTTGTACATCACATACTTGCATGTTATGCATACGTGTAACGTGTATTGCTATGTGTGGGATCCGACAACCTAGTTGTCTATCCTTGGTAGCCTCTCTTATGGGGAAATGTAGTCTAGTGCTTCCACCGAGCCATGGTAGTCCGCTACAGCCCGGTTTACCGGAGTCCTGCTAGCCTAGCACTACTGCTCCTAACACTTAGACTGGCGGCATGTGATTCACTTCGTTCTGTATACATCCCCTTTTCGGGAAATGTCACGCTTGGTGACATCCGAGTCTGCCTAGCCTGCTACAGCCCAGTTCCTGAGTCCTGTTAGCCCAGTTGCTACAGCCCAGATTCACACGCTGCTGACCGACATGTTCGATGTTTTTTCATGTATGTCTGTCCCCGTAAGTTAGTGCCACTTTGGGTTCACGACTAGTCATGTCGGCCTGGGTTCTCTGTCATATGGATGCTAGCGACACTATCATATATGTGAGCCAAAAGGCGCAAACGGTCCCGGCCCATGGTAAGGCGACACCCATGGGAATACCGTGCGTGAGGCCGTGTCACGACCGGTTTTTCAATAAAAATATTTATTGAACAACCGACCTATGAAGTCCAATATGAGGAAAATCCTTCATACCGGTTGACAAAACTTTGATACAAAAAGCCAGTAGCATTACAATATTACAGGGGTCGGACTGAAGATGCCCAACCAATTATTACAACACGCCAATAATTATACATAGTGGCGGATATGACTCAAAGGGGTGGGGTGGAAATACTACTGACTCGAGCTATGAGTGGTTGGTGGAATAACACAGCGGGTGGTTAATAAGTCTCAGCTTGGCGGCTCATCGGCGTTGAGGTGAGGCTCGATGAATTTATTTGGGTAGCGAGCGGATATATCACAATGACTGATCCAGGGTCGACGAGACTGACCGGGATTCCTCTAGGCGTCGGACTCGCTATCGAACTCTTCATCCATGAGATCGCCTTCACAACATCTGGCCAAATCAACAAGCCGGTGAGTACTATGAAAGTACTACGCAAGACAGTTCGGACAAAAGATATAACAAATGAATGCATGAATGCGACATGGTTAATCTTAACATTTCTCAATTAAAACAGTATAGCAAAAATAATTAAGAAGGGAATCGGCGGTAGTCCGCTCAAAAACCAAAGAAGATAAACTCAAAACCGATCGGTGTGCAGGCGGCGCCTCGAAGGGTGAATAAATAAGCAAAACTTGCCACGATCGGGCGTCGGCGACACCTCATAAAGGGCTAATATTGAAATAAAAATACATGCGTGCTGCGATGGACGTCTGGCGACATCACATAAAGGGCTTATAATGAAAGTGATAACAATGCATGATCGGACGTCTGAGCGACATCACGTAAAGGGCTTATAATGAAAATAAATAACAACAATGCATGATCGGACGTCTGAGCGACATCACGAAAGGGCTTATAATGAAAATAAATAACAACAATGCAGCAATGGACGTCGGCGACATCACGAAAAGGGCTTATAATGAGAATGAAAAACAATAATGCTGCGATGGACGTCGGCGACATCACAGAAAGGGCTTATAATGGGAATGAAAAACAATAATGCCGCAGTCGGACGTCTGAGCGACATCACAGAAAGGGCTTATAATGGGAATGAAAAACAATAATGCCGCAGTCGGACGTCTGAGCGACATCATAGAAAGGGCCTTCATCACAAGAAAATAGCACTCATAATAAATATTCAACACAGGAATATAAACGGGTTAGTCCATCCACAGGAATAATCATTTAACCGGACTTAGTACTCGTGTGATTCACCGGACTATCTGTCACCAAAACTGTCACTTGTCAGGATAAGATAATACAGAACTTGGACATGGATAAGATGATTCGAGGAGTTATGACTCTGCAGAGTTTGTACTAAAATTACTCACAACCAACGGATTTCCGTAGTCCTGAAGGACTAGTTCCGTCTATGGTATTTCGGATGAAACACAGCTAACCAGTACACACCCATCCTACATCACGAATGCCAGGAATCACCCTAGACATCGTCCGAGAAAAACTTTTGAGACGGGGAGATCACAATCTCGAATAGCATGGGATCAAATTTATATTCAGCGCTCTAAGGGTGCCCCCTCTCGGTCCCAACCGAAACACCCATGCCCCCGACCGATGGTGGCTTTAATCCAGGCCATGGAACCATCATCACGGCCTCTCCATTTGGTGTGTACCAGGAAGCGGTTCGCAACTTACTAAGCCATATCCCTTATGGAAAACATGTGGTAGTACGGGAAGGAAATGGATGGGAACCGAACGATACTGAGTTGACACTGAATTCAAATAGTATGGCATAAGACTGGCATGCTACAACACTGCCATCTTACCCATCCTCATGCCAACACATGGCCATGCACATTCACATCCAACACGTATGGATTATCGAACTCACTTGCCTCAACTTTGCATGAAAATAACCTTCATCGGTATGCTCACAAACATGCCATGAAAGTACTTAATGCAAACCTGCCAGAACACTCATCATATCAAAAGTTCAAACATGCTTGCCTGGTTCAGAGTAGTCGGGGTCTAGCTCGGCGAAGTTCGCGGTTCCGTCACCTCCTTCGGTATCTACGGTAAACAAAAATACACGCGCTAACGTAAATACCGTGGAGTACAGAAAGTTGGTCCAAAAATTTTCCAAATAAATCCCATAAAAAACTAGACAAAATTATAAGACTATCAGGAAAAGAATCACTCAAAAATCACTTTTTATTAAAAAGTTATAAGGGTTTCTGTCCAGGGACTCATCTGTAATGAAACAGAAATGTTCCAGGGGTTTAACTGAGAAAACAGAAAACGGTTCGAATAGAAACGCGCAAGCCCACAGGGAAAACGTACTCTGCCCGAAGGTGCCAACGGAAAACGGTTCGCGGGAAAGGAAAGAGAGGCTGACATGGGGGTCCACATGTCGGTTTAAAAGACCTCGCCGGCGCCAAGGCTGCGGTGGTCGTCGGCGTTGAACCACGGCGAGTCGGGAGATCGGAGGTACCAAGAGTATCAGCGTGTCCTTCCGCGTCGGTGGGTGGTGGACTTGGGCGTCGGGGAGCACCACGTCGTGGCGACACTTTCTCCGGCGGACGGCGGCTCGGGCGATGGTGGATCTCGCCGAGGAGGGCTGCAAGGATCGAATTGAGGTGGGGGTTAGAGCACTAGGTGTAAGAGAAGGCTGCGGACGAGGTTTGGGCGCGGAGATGGCCTCACCGTAGTGAATCAAGCTGGTGGCCGAGGCGGATCGAGGCGGCGGAGTTGGGGAGGAGACCTCCTCGAGGTCCTCCTAGAAGCTTAGCGTGGTGTTGGTGAGGTTCGGTGGTGGTGTGTGCACGAGAGCGAGCTCGGGGCTCCTTTTTATAGGCGATCCGAGGCGGTGGCCGTGAACGGACTTCTCCGGCGATGGTTACGGCGGTGGAGGGCTTGGTCGGGAAGGTTTCAGAGGTTGAGCGTCGTCTTGGGAGTCCCCTGGTTCCGTTTAGGTGCTAACTGCATCGGGATTTGGTTGCTTAGGGGGAGTTCGACGGAACGGGGCAGCGCGGGCCCGTCGGCGGCAGAGAGCACGCTCTGTGCGTGCCGCGCCACGGCGACGGTGCTGCATGCGTGCGCTGGCGAGGAAGTGGCCACACGGAGCCACCAGAGGGTTTGGGCGGCGCCGAACGGCGTTACGCCGCCGTTCTGCTCCCTGTCGGCCGCTACGGTGGTTTGGCCACCGCAAGACACGCCGGCGCAGGCGGGCCAGGGCGCTACCTACGCCAGGAACGCGCCAAGCACGCGTGTGAGGCTCCGGACAAGCAAGCTAGGCCGTGAGCAACGTGACAAGTGCACTGTGAACATGTGACTGAATTCTTGGCGAAGATCAACATTTGAAACTCGAACTTAATCGAAATTGAACAAAACAAAGTGCAGGCAAGGTGCTCGACAGAATGATTCTGGTATTTAGGGATTTTTACTTGAGCTGGTTTTTGGTGGAGTGGTCTCTAATTGCAACTAGAGGTTGCCTGAATTTTTGTGGAATTTTTGGAGGAGTGTAGATATGAATTTCACCAAATTTGGCAAATCTGGTCCAAACTTGCAGTGAGTGAAATTTGAAATATTTGAAAAGAAGAAGAGTGGATCAAGATGGTTCTGGGTTGTGGGTACCAAGGACTATCCAAGGGAGTTGGTTTGAGGTCAAAAATCAAGAGCATTACGGTACTTGCTTTGAAAATCACTTAGGTTCAAAAGAAAAGACAGAATTATTTTGGGAGAGAAATAATTGTAAATAAAGTCCAAAAATGGATTTTACTAGTTTGGACAGAATGTTTGAGTTGTACCAAAGTGGAAGGAGGGGTTTTGGGAGAAATTTACCACAAGAGGCATGGTAAAACCAAGGATGGATCAAAACCTAAGAATAGCCCAAAACCAAAAAGGTTTCTTTTTAGAAGAAAATAAATCCAAGAAATGCTTTTGATAAGAAAACTCAGAAGAGAGGTTTTTAAGAAGGGTTTAAATGACCTTCTTCAAACCAAGCAAGGCTTTTGCTGAAAACAAAAAGAACAAAAAAATTGGAGTGTCACAGCACCTACCCCCTTAGGAAAAATCTCGTCCCCGAGATTCCAGTTGATTTTCAAATAATTGCGGGTGCTCTGTTCGAAGGAAATCCTCTCTTTCCCAAGTGGCTTCATTTTCGGTGTGGTTGCTCCACTGAACTTTGAAGAACTTGGTGGTTTTCTGTCGGGTCCTCCTTTCTGACTCTTCCAAGATTTTTATCGGATGCTCCCGATATGTAAGATCTGGTTGCACGTCAATGTTTTTATGGGGTACTTGTTTCTCTGGGTTGCTTACGCACTTCCTCAATTGGGAGACGTGGAATACGTCGTGGATGCCGGATAATTCTTCGGGTAAGTCTAGCTGGTAGGCCACTGTGCCTCTTCGTGCTACTATGCAGAAAGGCCCGATGAATCTCGGTGCTAGTTTTCCTTTAATCTTGAATCGGTGCATGCCTCTCATGGGTGATACTCGTAGGTACACAAATTCACGGGTTCAAAATGGACTCCACGATGCTTCGATCGTAATAACTCTTTTGTCGACTTTGGGCTGTCTTGAGCGGTCCTTAATTACCTTGACTTTATCCTCGGCCTCCTTGAGCAGGTCTGGGCGAAGATATGACTGTCTCCGGTTTCCGACCAATTTAGCGGGTACGACATCTTCGTCCGTCTGAGCTTCAAATGGTGCCATTTCCAGGCTGGACTGATAGCTGTTGTTATATCACGAATTCTGTGTATGGTAAGCTCTCCTCCCAACTGGTCCCATAGGTGAGGACACATGCTCTCAAAGATATCTTCTAGAATTTGATTTACTCGCTCAGTCGCCCATCCGTCTGGGATGGTATGCGGTCTTGAATGCCAGCTGAGTTCCCAGAGCTTGTTGTAAGTGATCCCAAAACCGGAGGCAATTGAGTGCCTCTGTCCGAGATTATTTTCTTTGGGACTCCATGTAGGCAAGCGATCACGGAGAGGTAGAGCCTAGCAAGCTTCGAGTGGTGTGTGTTGTCTTCACGGGATGAAGTGAGCTACTTTAGTCGATCTATCTGTGATTACCCATATGGCATCATGTCCGTGTCGTGACCGAGGTAGTCCAACAATAAAATCCATTCTAATTTCGTCCCATTTCCACTCGGATATCTTATTCGGTTGCAATAGTCCGGCCGGTTTCGGTGCTCGGCCTTGATCGTTGACAAGAGTCACAACATGCAATAAGCGTGGCTATGTCTCTTTTTATACCATGCCACCAAAATGTCTCCTGAAGATCTTTGTACATTTTTGTTCCTCCAGGATGGATTGAATATGGAGCGGTGTGGCTTTCAGCCAGGATTTGCTGTTTAAGGTCATGGATATTTGGTACGCAGAGCCTATTCCCGTACCACAATATTCCTTGCTCATCAATACTGAATTCTGAGGCCTTGCCCAATTACATCTTACGCTTTATGCCTTCAATGCTGGGGTGTCCACGTTGAGCCTCTTTAACCTTCTCTATCAGGGTAGGCTGTACTTCTAAGTTTGACACACCGCCTTGGTGATCACCATCGTTGAGCCTTGCGAACTCCTGCTGGAATTCAGGTCTTAAGTCCGGCATCTTTGTCGTTATGCGGACTGGGGTTCGACTCGAGCGTCTGCTACAACATTTGCTTTGCCGGGTGGTAGTGGATCCCAACATCATAATCCTTTACTAATTCCAACCAGCGTCGCTGCCGTAAATTTAGTTCTGGTTGTGTGAAAATATACTTGAGGCTTTTGTGGTCCGTGTATATTTCACAACGATTACCAAGTAGAAAGTGTCTCCATTCCTTGAGTGCATGTATCACTGCTGCTAATTCCAGGTCATGGGTAGGGTAATTTTCCTCATGCTTGCGGTTGTCTCGAAACATATGCGACAACCTTGCCTTCTTGCATTAATACGCTTTTGAGGCCCTTTCGAGATCGTCACAAAATACTTCAAAATTCTTGTGTATATCTGCACGATTAGTCTTTGGTCTTGTCGTTAGTTTCCTCTTTAGTTCTTGGAAACTTTTCTCGAGCTTCCGTCCATTCAAACTTCCTGTCTTTCTTGAGTAGTTGCGTCACTAGCTTTGCTATGGTGGAGAATCCTTCAATAAATCTTGGTAGTATCCTGCCATTCCCAAGAAACTTCAGACATCCGTCACATCGGTGGTGGCTTCCAGCCAAGTCGGCCTTGACTTTTTCGGGTCTCTGGCGATACCTTCTTGAGTTAGTCGTGGCCCGGAAAACCTACTTGCTTTAGCCAAAATTCACACTTGCTGAATTTGGCGTACAACCGATGTTTCTGAGTTCTCCTAGTACAATCCGGAGATGTTCAGCGTGTTCTTCCGGTGTTTTGGAGTATACCAGAATATCATCGATAAATACCACAACAAACTTATCCATAAACTTCATGAATACTTTGTTCATGAGGTGAACAAAATATCTTGAGGCGTTTGTTTGTCCGAATGGCATCACGGTGAACTCGTACAATCCGTATCTGGAGGTGAAGGCGGTCTTGGGAATATCCTCGGTTCGTACTTTCAGTTGATGATATCCTGATCTCAAGTCAATCTTTGAGAACACCTTGGCCTTAGCGAGTTGATCGAATAAATCATTTATTCGAGGCATCGGATATTTGTTCTTGACTGTGACCATGTTTAGCGCTCGATAGTCTATGCACAATCTCAGTGTTCCATCCTTCTTTTTGGCGAATAAAATTGGTGAACCCCAAGGTGAGGAACTGGATCGTATGTACCCTTTTTTCAACAGTTCCTTTATTTGCTTCTTCAGTTCCACCAATTCGGATGGTGCCATTCTGTATGGTTTCTTGTATATGGGAGCGGTTCCGGGTGCTAGCTCAATGCTATCTCTCGATCTGGTGGCATGCCTGGTAGTTCTTCGGGGAATACATCTGGAAATTCACACACTACTGGAACTTTGCTCAATTCAGAAATATCCACCTTGTTCAATCTCGGTTGCCTGGATATTTTTCTTTCCTTAGCTGAAACTTTTATGGTCTTCCCGTGGTGATGGGTGAGAATTACGGTCCTGTTGAAGCAGTCAATAAAACCTTTGTTGGTGGTTAACCAATCCATCCCTAAGATGACATCCAGTCCTTTATTTTCCAATACGATAAGATTTGCGTAAAACTTCAACCCTTCAAACTCGATAACCACACCCTGGCAATAATTCTGGGTAACTTGCTTAATTCCAGGGGACTTGACGATCATAGATTTTCCCAAGGGAAGCATCGAAAAATTATTTTGCAAAGCAAAACTTTTGAAACGAGCAGTGAGAAGCTCCGAATCAAACAAAACCATGGCAGGTATTGTGTTGACAGAAACGTGTCGAGTCACGATATCTGGGGCATTTGTGCTTCCTCTTTGGTCACGTGGTTCAAATGACCCTTCCTGTGGTTGTTATTTGGGTTGAAATTGTTGCGCTTGGTGCGAATTATTGCTTCCGTTGTTCGGCTTTGGGGTCGAGTTCCTTGGCTTGGGGCACCGCTTTGCATAGTGCCCTTCTTCTCCTAAGCGTAACAGTAACGCTTGGGCGGTATGTGAACTCCTTGTCCCTTGCATGGAAATTCTTGATTGGGCGTGAGGCGCTTGTCGTTGGTTTGGGTGTCAGTTCTTACAACATCTGCCTTGCTGCGGTGGTTGCGGGTGTGTTTAATCTGGTCCCTCTTCCGCTATGAAAATCTTCTAAGCTGCGTCTCTCATTTTCCAAGGTAATGTCCTTATCCACCAGCGTCTTAAAATCAGGAAATGTGTGTATGACTAATTGACATTTAAGCGCGGGTGTCAGACCGTCTAGGAATTTCTCCATCTTTTTGTTTTCTGATATACGCTCCTCGTTGGCGTAGCGAGACAGCAGGGTAAACTGACTGTTGTATTCTGACACTGTCATTATCCTTTGCTTGAGGTCATCAAATTCTCTCTTTTTGATCTTCATAAGACTCTTAGGAATATGTGCCCCACGAAAACCTTCTTTAAATTCCTCCCATGATATATTATTTTCGTTGGGGTGCATGTGCAGGAAATTTTCCCACCACGATGCGGCTGCTCCAGTGAGATAGTGCGGAGCATAAAGCACTTTCTCAAGGTCTGAACACTGAGCGATATTTAATTTTCTCTCCATGTCTCGAAGCCAGTCCTCGGCTTCCAGAGGTTTGTTAGTGTGAGAAAATGTTTGGGGACGCGTCTTGTGTAGCTCAGATAACTTGGATTGCTGCTGATACGGTCCGCGGTGATTTCCCATATTGATGACTTGGTTCAGTATTTCCTGATGTTGCTGCTGACTTTGTTCATAAAGACGGCACATTTGGGAAAGTGTCGTTTCACTGTCCTGCTGATTTGTCTGTCCTGTGTGAAATTGTTGCCAGGGGTGTGCCATAATTTTCCTCTGTCGGAGTTGGCATGGAGCGTCCAAGGGCGAGACATAGTTCACTCTGGGGATATATTTTGGAACACTCATAAGAAAAGGAATTTAGCCGCAAAAATCAATAAATTCAAGAAGATGCAAAAAGTTGCAAATGCTCCAAGATTTTTCAAGAGGAAATACGTTTGCGCATGGAGAAGGGCCGTTCATTACATATCTTACACGCAAGTAGTAATTATACAAATACATCACTCAGGATATGCGTACATAAATCCTGACATGTTATTTAGTCTAGTGCACTTCTCCAGATCCTACATGATGCGCAAACAGACTACTTCTCACGGCCTATTTACATATAAACATATCGCACAAGTCGGTACATCGCATGGCGGCTAAGCGCACTTAGTCGGAGATGGTAAGGATTTCCCTTGGCCTGCCAAGGGTGAGGCGTAGAGAGGCTGGGGACTCAACCTCCTCCTCAGAGATAGGCTCCAGACGAGAGGTGTTGCGCGGAGCTGGTGGAGTAGGTGCCCTGTGCGGGACAACTTGAATCTGAGCGGGCACGAGGGGTGGTGCAGAACGAACCAGAGTAGGCACAAATGACGTGGTTGAATTCCTCCGTGGAAGGTAGGCGACGAGTAGCGGTGCGAGCAGTAGGAGCGAACGATGCTGATGATGAGACGAAAGTCAGTGGTGGTGCAGCACGCGGGAGCTCCCTCCTGTTGGCGGTACAACCATGGACTGAGTCCATGCGGGCAGCTACAAAGTTGTCCACCAGGTTGTCGAAGGCTGCCTCCAAAGCCCGAAGATACTCGATGAGCATCTCAAAAGCTTCATCCCGTTCTCCTCTAGGGCAAGAGAACGCGTAGTGGCAAGTGTATGGCACGTGACATGGCAGGTAGCGGTAGCGACGAGTCTTCATCGAAGGCAGGATATCCACGAGACGGGCTATCGCCTCACGGGCTGCCATCTGTGGCGTGCTTCTCTCGTGGGCATGGCTCTCCCCACGAACCGGTAACGCTCAACTCGTCCTCTCTTGAATTCCACCGTGGCTTGGTGCATGGTTAGACGGTCATTGACCTTGTGCTGAGAGAGAGAGAAGACTCGGCGCACATCTGGCCCCATCGCGACTTGGACGATGAAGGAGAGAAGCTTGACAAACCCATCGGGCATGTTGGCGAACATCTGCGACTCGCAGTCGTTGATGGCCATCTACAAAAGTAGGCAAAATTCGTGAGAAGTCAAATCATAAATTTATGCTGACTGTCAGAAATTGACTACATTTGTAAAAATAATAAATAGCTCTACTATGCTAATAACCGATTAGCAATCGTACCTAGTGGCTTCCTACAGTCAGCCCGGCTCTGGTACCAAGCTTGTCACGACCGGTTTTTCAATAAAAATATTTATTGAACAACCGACCTATGAAGTCCAATATGAGGAAAATCCTTCATACCGGTTGACAAAACTTTGATACAAAAAGCCAGTAGCATTACAATATTACAGGGGTCGGACTGAAGATGCCCAACCAATTATTACAACACGCCAATAATTATACATAGTGGCGGATATGACTCAAAGGGGTGGGGTGGAAATACTACTGACTCGAGGTATGAGTGGTTGGTGGAATAACACAGCGGGGTGGTTAATAAGTCTACTGCACTGGCGGCTCATCGAGCGTCGAGGTGAGGCTCGATGAATTTATTTGGGTAGCGAAGCGGATATATCACAATGACTGATCCAGGGTCGACGAGACTGACCGGATTCCTCTAGGCGTCGGACTCGCTATCGAACTCTTCATCCATGAGATCGCCGTCAACATCTGGCCAAATCAACAAGCCAGGTGAGTACTATGAAAGTACTCGCAAGACAGTTCGGACAAAAGATATAACAAATGAATGCATGAATACGACATGGTTAATCTTAACATTTCTCAATTAAAACAGTATAGCAAAAATAATTAAGAAGGGAATCGGCGGTAGTCCGCTCAAAAACCCAAAGAAGATAAACCCAAAACCGATCGGGTGTCTGAAGCGACGCCTCGAAGGGTGAATAAATAAGCAAAACTTGCCACAGTCGGGCGTCTGAGCGACACCTCATAAAGGGCTTATATTGAAATAAAAATACATGCGTGCCGCAGTCGGACGTCTGAGCGACATCACAGAAAGGGCTTATAATGAAAATAAATAACAACAATGCAGCGATCGGACGTCGGCGACATCACGAAAGGGCTTATAATGAAAATAAATAACAACAATGCCGCGATCGGACGTCTGAGCGACATCACGAAAGGGCTTATAATGAGAATGAAAACAATAATGCATGATCGGACGTCTGAGCGACATCACAGAAAGGGCTTATAATGGGAATGAAAAACAATAATGCCGCAGACGGACATCTGAGCGACATCACAGAAAGGGCTTATAATGGGAATGAAAAACAATAATGCCGCAGTCGGACGTCTGAGCGACATCACAGAAAGGGCCTTCATCACAAGAAAATATTACTCATAATAAATATTCAACACAGGAATATAAACGGGTTAGTCCATCCACAGGAATAATCATTTAACCGGACTTAGTACTCATGTGATTCACCGGAGTATCTGTCACCAAAACTGTCACTTGTCAGGATAAGATAATACGGAACTTGGACACGGATAAGATGATTCGAGGAGTTATGACTCTGCAGAGTTTGTACTAAAATTACTCATAGCCAACGGATTTCCGTAGTCCTGAAGGACTAGTTCCGTTTATGGTATTTCGGATGAAACACAGCTAACCAGTACACACCCATCCTACCTCACGAATGCCAGGAATCACCCTAGACATCGTCCGAGAAAAACTTCTGAGACGGGGAGATCACAATCTTGAATAGCATGGGATCAAATTTATATTCGCGCTCTAAGGGTGCCCCCTCTCGGTCCCAACCGAAACACCCATGCCCCTGACGGATGACTAGCTTTAATCCAGGCCATGGAACCATCATCACGGCCTCTCCATTTGGTGTGTACCAGAAAGTGGTTCGCAACTTACTAAGCCATATCCCTTATGGAAAACATGTGGTAGTACGGAAGGGAAATGGATGGGACCGAACGATCTGGGTTGACACTAAAGTCAAATAGTATGGCATAAGACTGGCATGCTACAACACTGCCATCTTACCCATCCTCATGCCAACACATGGCCATGCACATTCACATCCAACACGTATGGATTATCGAACTCACTTGCCTCAACTTTGCATGAAAATAACCTTCATCGGTATGCTCACAAACATGCCATGAAACTACTTAATGCAAACCTGCCAGAACACTCATCATATCAAAGTTCAAACGTGCTTGCCTGGTTCAGAGTAGTCGGGGTCTAGCTCGGCGAAGTTCGCGGTTCCGTCACCTCCTTCGGTATCTACGGTAAACAAAAATACACGCGCTAACGTAAATACCGTGGAGTACAGGAAGTTGGTCCAAAAAATTTCCAAATAAATCCCATAAAAAACTAGACAAAATTATAAGACTGTCAGAAAAAGAATCACTCAAAAATCACTTTTTATTAAAAAGTTATAAGGGTTTCTGTCCAGGACTCATCTGTAATGAAACGTAAAAGTTCGAGGTTTAACCGAGAAAACAAAAAACGGTTCGAATAGAAACGCGCAAGCCCACAGGGAAAACGTACTCTGCCCGAAGGCGCCAACGGAAAACGGTTCGCGGGAAAAGAAAGAGAGGCTGACATGGGGGTCCACATGTCAGGTTTAAAAGACCTCGCCGGCGCCCGAAGGCTGCGGTGGCCGTCGGCGTCGAACCACGGCGATTCAGGGAGATCGGAGTGTACCAAGAGTATCAGCATGTCCTTCCGCGTCGGTGGGTGGTGGACTTGGGCGTCGGGGAGCACCACGTCGACAGCGACACTTTCTCCGGCGGACGGCGGCTCGGGCGATGGTGGATCTCGCCGAGGAGGGCTGCAAGGATCGAATTGAGGTGGGGGTTAGAGCACTAGGTGTAAGAGAAGGCTGCGGAGGAGGTTTGGGCGCCGGAGATGGCCTCACCGCAGTGAATCAAGCTGGTGGCCGAGGCGGATCGAGGCGGCCGGAGTTGGGGGAGGAGACCTCCTCGAGGTCCTCCTAGAAGCTTGGCGTGGTGTTGGTGAGGTTCAGTGGTGGTGTGTGCATGAGAGCGAGCTCGGGGCTCCTTTTTATAGGCGATCCGAGGCGGTGGCCGTGAACGGACTTCTCCGGCGATGGTTATGGCGGTGCAGAGCTTGGTCGGGGAGGTTTCAGAGGTTGAGCGTCGTCATGGGAGTCCCCTGGTTCCATTTAGGTGCTAACTCCGTCGGGATTTGGTTGCTTAGGGGGAGTTCGACGGAACGGGGCGGAGCGGGCCCGTTGGCGGCAGAGAGCACGCTCTGTGCGTGCCGCGCGACGGTGACGGTGCTGCATGCGTGCGCTGGCGAGGAAGTGGCCACGCGGAGCCACCAGAGGGTTTGGGCGGCGCCGAACGGCGTTACGCCGCCGTTCTGCTCCCTGTCGGCCGCCTCGGTGGTTCGCCACCGCAAGTCACGCCGGCCTTGAAGGGCCAGGCGCCACCGACGCCAGAACGCACTAAGCAGCGTGTGAGGATCCGGACAAGCAAGCTAGGCCGTGAGCAACGTGCCAAGTGCACTGTGAACATGTGACTGAATTCTTGATGAAGATCAACACCAAACTCGAACTTAATCAAATTGAACAAAAGCAGTGCAGTCAAGGTGCTCGACGAATGATTCTGGTATGTAGGATTTTTCCTTGAGCTGGTTTTTGGTGGAGTGGTCTCTCATTGCAACTAGAGGTTGCCTGAATTTTTGTGGAATTTTTGGAGGAGTGTAGATATGAATTTCACCAAATTTGGCAAATCTGGTCCAAACTTGCAAAGAGTGAAATTTGAAATATTTGAAAAGAAGAAGAGTGGATCAAGATGGTTCTGGGTTGTGGGTACCAAGGACTATCCAAGGGAGTTGGTTTGAGGTCAAAAATCAAGAGCATTAGGGTACTTGCTTTGCAAATCACTTAGGTTCAAAAGAAAAGACAGAATTATTTTGGGAGAGAAATAATTGTAAATAAAGTCCAAAAATGGATTTTACTAGTTCGGACAGAATGTTTGAGTTGTACCAAAGTGGAAGGAGGGGTTTTGGGAGAAATTTACCACAAGAGGCATGGTAAAACCAAGGATGGATCAAAACCAAAGAATAGCCCAAAACCAAAAAGGTTTCTTTTTAGAAGAAAATAAATCCAAGAAATGCTTTTGAGAAGAAAACTCAGAAGAGAGGTTTTTAAGAAGGGTTTAAATGGCCTTCTTCAAACCAAGCAAGGCTTTTGCTGAAAACAAAAACAACAAAAAAATTGGAGTGTCACAGGCCGCAAAGTGATATGAGGTGTTACATGCTAGATCGGTGTGACTTAGAATCGGGGTCCCGACAACTTTGGTATCAGAGCCTGACTGCCTGTAGGATTACCAAGCCAAACTGGTCGAAGTTGAGTCTAGAAATTCTTTAGTTACGTAAGGGAATTGATTGTGGGAAGGAACGTAAGGCTCTTTTTACTCCTTATACCTCATGGCCTTCTGATCTGAGTCATCCTATCTTTCCGACGGGGTTAAGGAACTAGGCTTCTCTTCCGTCTATCAGGATCACGTGTTACTACTCCGTAGTCTCTTAGGATTAGTTGATCAGAGTCATATCCCAGTTCAAGTACCTCCGGTGTAGCCTGTTTAGTAATATCTCAGAACCTTGAGTGATGATGTTGAGTATGGTACTACCCCATTGTTTGCAGGATGTCTCATTTTGAGCATTTTACTGCCGTTATGCTTCCGGAATTGTCCTAGGAGTTTGAGAGATACTACATTTCCTTGTGCTACATGTTGCATCCTATAGTTGTTGTTGACCTCGTCCTTGGTTTCGTTTCTCAGGATGTCATCAGTTAAGCGAAGTTCTGTTGCTCGTAGCCAGAACCACGGAGATGGTAGGGATGGGGATCCTCCCGACCCGCCTTCGTTGGCAGAGTTCATGTTAGAGATGGAGAGGAACAAGCGGGAGTCTAACCGCTTGTTGGCACGTATCGAGGAGAACACTGCACATCAGTTCAAAGGGACTGTAACCATTCATGACTTCATTCGCTTGCACCCACCTACCTTTCATCATTCCATCGAGCCTCTCGATGCAGATGACTGGCTCCGTAGTATCACACACAAGCTTCGTTCTACGAACGTAGCTGAAAGTGACAAGGTCACCTATGCTGCATATCACCTGGAAGGTCCTGCTAGTCTTTGGTGGCAGAACTATGAGGCTATGCTTCCAGCTGGTCAGATTCCTACCTGGAGAGATTTCACAAAGGCTTTTCGCGAGCATCACATACTGGAGGCCCTCATCGATCGCAAGAGAGAATAGTTCTGTAGTTTCACCCAGAGTAAGATGGCTATTGATTCTTACAGCAGAGAGTTTGAGAACCTTGCCCGCTATGCTTAAGAAGAGGTGTCCACGACGCCAAGAAGCAGGCTAGGTTCCGGAAGGGTCTCAACCCCAAGTTGCGTCGTGATCTCCACCTGCATCATTGTGATACATTCCAAGCTCTTGTGAACAAGGCCATTAATGCAGATATAGCTCAGCTCACTTACGAGGAGTCTCGTAAGCACACCATGATTTGGGATCTTCCTCCGGTTCTAGTTCTCAGAAGCGCCGGATTTGGATTCCGAACCCTGCTCTTCCACCTGGCTACACACCGACGCCATCTTATGTGGCGCCTCACCCGGTTCACTTATATGCACCACCCAGGCCTATTGGTGGACCACCTGCCAATGCGGGTCCACGTCCTACCTCCAAGATTTGTTACAAGTGCGGAGAGCCAGGCCACATTGCCCGTATTTGCACTCAGACCAGTGTTGCTCCACCCCAGCCCGAGAAGTCTATTGGCCGTGGTAGTAAGCCATCACGCAAGATGATCAGTGCCAAGTCAGCTCCCACTGAACATGGACGTGTGCATCACGTCTCAGCTAAAGACGCTCATGATGATCCAGATGTCGTTCTTGGTACACTCCTTGTCAACTGTCATCCATCTTCGGTTCTATTCGATACTGGAGCATCTCATTCCTTCATTTCTGAAAGCTATGCCCGCTTGCACGACATGTCATTTTGTGATATGCCCTCCCCGCTACTCATTCAAACTCCTGGATCCAAATGGCAAACCTCTAGGATAAGTTATGGCAATGAAATCCATGTTGACATACTTGTATTCCTTGCTTCCTTGATATCTCTCAAGTCTTCGGATATTAACATCATCTTGGGTATGGACTGGATGACAGCTCATCATGCCAAGATTGATTGTTTCACCAGTCTGTTCAGCTTACACACCCATCCGCAAGATAGTCACCGCTCCACTAGAGTTGCAAGGCGTCGGCTCTATTCTCTTAATGCCAGCCCTCTTCCGTGCCTTGAAGATATCCCGTAGTCCGTGACTTTCCGGATGTCTTTCAGAGGAACTGCCGGTGTTCCACCCGATGAGATGTAGAGTTCGTCATAGATCTTATCCCAGGAACCGCCCCAATTTCTAGGAGGCCTTACAAGATGGCACCCTTAGAACTAGCGGAGCTTAAGAAACAACTCGATGAGTCCTTGCAAAAGGGTTTCATCCGTCCTAGTTCTTCTCCCTGGGCTTGCCCCGTTCTCTTCGTCAAGAAGAAGGATGGTATGGACCGGATGGTTGTAGATTATCGTCCCGTTAATTTGGTTACGATAAAGAACAAATATCTGCTTCCCAGGATCAACGATCTGTATGATCAGCTTGCTGGATCCTCAGTCTTTCCCAAGATGGATTTGAGGTTAGGCTACCACCAAATCAAGATCAGAAACGGGGACATCCCCAAGACAGCCTTTGTCACTCGTTATGGCCAGTACGAGTACACCGTCATGTCCTTTGGTCTAACCAATGCTCCAGCCACATTCACCCGCTTGATGAACTCGATCTTCATGGAGTACTTAGATAAATTCATCGTGGTTTATCTCGATGATATCCTTATTTACTCGAAGAACGAGGAAGAGCATGCTGAACATCTTAGACTTGTGTTAGAAAAACTCAGAGAGCACCGTCTTTATGCCAACTTCTCCAAGTGTGAATTTTGGTTGCCAGAAGTGACCTACCTAGGCCACGTAATCTCTGGTAAGGGCATTGTTGTCAATCCCGAGAGAGTTCAGGCCGTTCTTGATTGGACTCCACCTGAATCGGTTAAACAAGTTAGAAGTTTCCTTGGTCTAGCCAGTTATTGTCGCCGCTTCATTGAGAACTTCTCCAAAGTAGCCAAACCCCTCACGGAACTTCTCAAGAAGGATAAAAAGTTTGAGTGGTCCCCACAGTGTGAGTACAGTTTTCAGGAACTGAAAAGACGCCTGACTTCTGCTCCCATACTTGTGCCACCGGATTTCACTAAGGACTTTGTTATCTATTGTGACGCCTCACGACAGGGACTAGGTTGCATTCTTATGCAGGATCGTCTTGTCATTGCCTATGCATCTCGACAGTTGCATCCACAAGAGGAGAATTATCCTACACATGATCTATAGCTTGCAGCCGTAGTCTATGCACTCAAGACCTGGCGACATTACCTTCTTGGTAAACGTTGCGAGATCTACACCGATCACCAGAGTCTCAAGTATATCTTCACCCAACCAGATTTGAACCTTAGGCAAAGACGTTGGTTGGAGTTGATCACAGATTATGATCTAGGGATTACATACACCCCAGGCAAAGCTAATGTCATGGCTGATGCGCTAAGTCGTAAATCCTATTGCAACAATCTCATGTTGGAGCAGGGCCAACCACTTATCCATGAGGAATTCTGTAAGCTTAACCTTCACATTGCTCCTCACGGATTCCTTTCTACCTTGGTGGCAAAACCTACTATTGTGGATCGTATCATAGAAGTCCAGAAGCATGATACGGGAATCTCCCGAATCAAGAAAAATATCTCCAAGGGAGTAGCTGGTTCTTTCTCTATGGATGAACGAGGTGTTGTTTACTCTGGGAACCGCTTGGTGGTTCCCAAAAGTCAGCAAATGCAGCAATTGATTCTTAAGGAGGCGCATGAATCCCCTCTCACGATTCATCCTGGTAGTACTAAGATGTATCAGGACCTACGCCAGAGGTTCTGGTGGACTAGGATGAAGAGAGAAATCGCCGACTTTGTTGCTAATTGTGACGTTTGTCGTCACGTTAAGGCAGAGCATCAGAGACCTGCTGGCACCCTTCAGCCTTTAGCTATTCCCGAGTGGAAATGGGATAAAGTTGGTATGGACTTCATCACCGGCTTTCCCAGGACCAAGAAAGGGAATAATGCTATCTTCGTAGTCGTTGATCGTCTTTCCAAAGTGGCGCACTTCCTACCTGTTCGAGAGAGTATCTCTGCTAGTCAGCTCGCTGACTTATATATTTCTCGAATAGTGTCACTTCATGGTGTTCCACTAGAGATCAATTCAGACCGTGGCAGTCTTTTCATTTCTCATTTCTGGGAGAGTTTCCAAACTGCCATGGGAACCCATCTTTCCTTCAGTACCGCTTTCCACCCTCAGTCGAGTGGTCAGGTAGAAAGGGTCAACCAAATTCTCGAAGACATGCTTAGAGCTTGCGTTATCTCATTCAGTATGGATTGGGAGGAATGTCTTCCTTTCGCCGAGTTTGCTTATAACAATAGCTATCAATCCAGTCTCAAGAAAGCTCCTTTTGAGATTCTCTATGGATGAAGATGTCAAACACCTTTGAACTGGTCAGAAACCGGTGAAAGACAATTCTTTGGACCGGACATGATCCAGGAGGCAGAAGAGCAAGTTCACATCATTCGTGAGAATTTGAAAATAGCCCAGTCTCGTCAAAAGAGCCAGTATGATCGTCATCATAAGGATATGACTTATGAAGTTGGCGACAAAGCTTACCTTCGGGTTACTCCTTTGAAGGGTACCCATCGTTTCAGTATCAAAGGCAAGTTGGCTCCTGGTTACATTGGTCCTTTTCGCATTCTCGCAAAACAAGGAGAGGTTGCCTACCAGTTGGAACTACCCCCACATCTTTCTCGAGTCCATGATGTCTTCCACGTCTCTCAACTCAGGCGTTGCTTCTTGGATCCTATCCGCGGAGTGGACCACGAAACGCTTGATCTCCAAGATAACCTCACATATCGAGAGTACCCTATTCGCATTCTTGATCAAGCAGAGCGTGTCACTCGACGTCATAACATCAAGTTTCTCATGGTTCAGTGGTCTCATCATTCTGAGAGAGAAGCTACCTGGGAGCGAGAAGATCTGTAACATCCCAAAATGCTAAATTTTGGAATGTTATAATAAATAAATAGTTTTGATTGATTGATTTTTTGTTGTGTGATTTATTGTGTGAAATTGAGTGAAATTTGAAACTTTCTGAAAGTTGAATGAGAGGGAATGAAATGACTTTCCCAAACTTCCACCTTGCATTTATGATCTCCATGAATTCAAATTCTTTTCATCACAAAACCCTGGAGAGAAGATGACATGACTTCTTCCATTTATTTAAATGACAAGGGGTGTTGAAAATATTTGAATTTCATTTGGAAAATATTTCCAGTTCTGAAACTTTATGCAACTCAATGATTTTCACGAGAGAAGATAAAATGACTTCTTCAAATTAAATGAAATATGAGTTGGGAGTTTTAAAAGAATTAAATTCAAAGTTCTTTTGAATTTATTTCCAATTGAAGTTATTTGAGTTTTATTCAAATTATTTCTCTCTAAAATAAAATATATAGAAAATAGGGTAACATGATTCCCTACATCAGAAAATTGGAGAGAAATTAATTTGAAGTCATTTTGTATTTTAAAATGATTTTATTGGATTTTAGTGGACCGTAGCACTGTGTGAATTATTAAAATTTGTGTGTATTTTATTTGAAGCTAAAATAGTGCTCATGTTGTAGAAAATCTTTTCTGAAAATTTTGATATATTATATGCCTATATAAAATTTTATTTATTTCTGTTTTGTTGTCTCTGTCAAAAAAAAAAATTTTTGCTGCTCTTCACGGGCCAAGGGCCAAGGCCCAAGGCCAAGCCAGCGGCCGGCCGGCCAAGGCCATGCACCGCACGCACCTAGGGAGCCAGGGAGCCAAGGTTTCCTATTCTTTTACAAATCCTAGTAGGATTTGATCCCGTTTCGTTATTCCGTTTATTCCGATTTGTTTCTAGATCTTTTCCCTTTTATTTCCTAATCCTAGTCTATTTCTTGTCCCTACCCAAGCAAAGCCCTCCCTGCCCACTATAAATACCCAAGCACCCCCTTCCAACACATCAAACCAACACCTCTCCTCTCCTCTCCTCTCCGCTCCTCTCCATGCAGCAGAAGTGCAACACCACCGCCGCCAAGTGCCGCCACCATCCTCGACCTCTCCTGAGGTTTATATGATCTCCTCTCCACCGTCCGTGATCTCCTTTTCTCTAGGAGCAACCGCAACATCGGATCCGATCTTCTTCCCCAACTCCGACGACTACTCCGGTGAGATCCATGAAATCCCGTAATTCATCTTTTTCAAAAAATAGCAATCTTAGAAAATTCATATCTTTTAGAGTTTTTAGTATTTTTGAGTGATTCCAATTGCTATGTGTCACAAATTTGCTGAAGTTTCTGTTAGTGTCTCTGGATTTCAAATTTAAGTAGTTTAAATTTGAATTTGATAAATTTTGTTCAGATTAGTATTTTGGCCATAACTTGAGTTTAAAAATAGGTTTTAATTAATTCTTTTGCTCCTGGTCTCTAGGACCTTTGTTTATCCAGTAGTATTTAGTATTTTATTTCTAGGTTAATTTAAATTAGGTTTTTAGCAAAACTGTACTGTTTTATTATTAGTTCTGTTTTAGCTTTTTCTTTATTGTTTTAGTAGTTTTAAATTATTTCTTTTGTCACTTTTGACAAAATTAGTTGTGTTTCTGTTAGACAACAGGAGAAAATTTATTTTATTTAAAAATTTATTTTCCTTAGTTTTGTATGAAACCTTCTATAGGTCATAGTTAGAGTTTTATAAAAGCTTTTTATTTGTTTCTTTTTGCAAATAAAATTTTATGGAAAAAATACTTTCTGTTAACTTAGTTGTTTTACTTTTTATTTTCTGTTAAATTATTAGTTTAGTGTTTTAATTGTTGTTAAGTTTTTTTTTTTACTTAGGGCAAAACTATGTTAGATGCTTGTAGCAAAGTCATAGATTTTCGTTAGTAGTTTTTCTTTCTAGTTTTATTTGAAGCTTCTTTGGACTTTGTTGGAATTTTATTATTGAGTTTTTTTTTGTTTTAGTTGTTATTTTGAGTGTTAGTATTGCTTGCTAGAATGATTGCTTATGTGAATGCTATGTTTGACTTGTATAGATTTTCTTCGGAGAGTGACGAATAGTTCTATCAAATTTTGTGAGAGTGTTGTTATCTTCATCAACGTACCAGGCAAGTTCACTTTGACCATGTTTTTCATACCTATGGGTTTTATTGCATCTAGTGTCATCTTCGCAACAAACCCTCCAAAGTGATATTGAATTCTTGTAGTTGAGTAGTATGCATGGGGTAGGAACCCATCACCTGTTACCAAGCCGGGACGATAATTTATTTTAATGCTACGCTATAGTAGACGGGGTTGGTATGAGTGCTCGGAGTGGTGTGAGAATGGAGGATCTCGTCAATGATGACAACTCCATGATGGAATCTGCAAGGACTGCATCTTCAAGGCCTCAAGACTTCAAGACTCGAGACAAGAATTCAATACACACTCTTGGGTGAAGGATGGTTGACGGCACCTGGAGAAACCAGTGGTTGGCGGGATGCATGGAGAAGCGCCATGACATCTTGCGGAAAGCTTCACCCAGACTCAAAGAGACGGAAGAATACTTCATGCCGGAAGCTTACTGTGCAACCGCAAGTCACTATGGGCTCGGCTTGGTTGACCTTAGTTGTGACTCTGGCTGGGGCGGTGCTAGCGGATGTAGAACTACGGTAGGATTGGATGAGCACCGGACGGTGGTCGAGGAACTCTTGGAAGACCATGTTTGATCGTCTTGTTCTCAAACACCACGAAGTGCGAGAACGTAAAAGAGGATCGAATCTTGCGGGTAAAGTGTACAAACCTCTGCAGAGGGTTAAACCTAATTGATTAGCCGTGTCCCCGGTTACGGACAATTTGAACATCTGGACTTGGATCTATCTCGGAACTCTCAACACCGGATTGATAACTTAATTGTGGACAACTTATGATGATTTTGGGCTATGAGACATCGGTTGGCGGAACCATGTCATGATAGAAAACTCCATAGTACAGAATTCATTTATTCCTTTGATGTAGGGAAAATAAAACCAGCTTTTACGCAAAACCCCCAGACACAGAGCCACAAAGCCATATTGCATATAGTATAGTTTTATCATCTGTTCTTTTATTGTGATCTTGCCGGTACATTCAATGTACTGACCTACACGGCTGCAACGTATCATGTTGCAGATACTTTCTTCCGACGAGTAAGAATACGGTACAGGGTTACGGTCTACACTCAACCTGCCGATGGCGTTGATGGGACTCCACACCCGTTTGATTTGTTTCCGCTGAGTATTATGAGGTATATATCAGTTTTACGTTATTTATGCATGTGATTGCACTTTGATATACACATTGATGTCTTGTGTGCCAAAGATACCGATCCAGGGATGGCACAAGAATACGTAGGCTTGACCGTCTGAGGTCGGGTCGCTCTGAGATGGTATCGAGCACATGTTGACTGTGGACGTGACCCTAGAAATCGAAAGCCCCTAGGACAGAAATCTCTAAAACTTTATTTTCAAAAGGATCCTTTACTTCTCGTCTTTTCTGATTTTATCAAGTAGTCCCTCGACCTGAAATAGTTAGAATATACACCTTTCCTTTTGACCACACGGAAGATCAATCAAGTCACTCCAAGAATTAAAGATATCGGACAACCGATGGCCATTTCAAAGTAACAAGGGTTTCACCATGCATTAGAAGAGTTGAAGCTGCAACAATTGAAGACTCAAGACTAGAAGAATTTGAAGAATCTGAAGAATTTTTGACCTTTAGAAGACCAAACCCTGTTACACACTTACGTTAGATCTGCGATTTGTGAGTTGTCATTTGTTTGATGTTTTCCGACAGCCACAAAGTAAAACCCGTTTCTTCAAAAACTATTGTTTGTATTGTGTGTATCCTCCCCACCTCTCTCATATCTCATCCCAACACTTTTGGACCCAGAGATGATGAATGAAGTTGGACCGGTATTCTCTGGACCGAAAACCCAGCCGGAGGCGAGCTATGGATTCGTAACATGGAGAGTCACTTGGGAGCAATTTGGTTTCAAGGAAGAATGAAGTATCGTCGCTCTTGATTATTTTGAAGGAAGTGCTGCAACATGGTGGCAGATGCATCAAGCTATCTGAGGATGGAATGGAGCAAAGACTTGGGAAGAATTCAAGAAGACTCGACAAGATCTCGTCTTATCCGGAAGCACCATGATACACCAAGAAATAAACCTTGTGCCTGCAAGATTTGCGGAGAAATAGGACACACCAGGAGGAACACAAGGATGGATGCCCTCATTGTGAGGAGAAACACCCAATGAGGAATGCCCAACTAGTCGGGTGACTTGTTTCTTGTGTGAAGGAACCACCCACTACCCGACTCAAGTGTCACATTTACCCCATGGTGCAACAAACTATTCAGGAGCAGGAAGAAGGAATGAAAGAAGCCCTCCGAGAAGTTATGAAAGAACCTGTGATGAAGGAATGTGTTGAAGACCACGATGGAGAAGGCCTCAACAGATTTTACTCCAATGCCTGCTATTCATGTGGAGAAGAAGGACATTTTCACGAGATTGCACCAAGGAAAGAAAAGAGTATGCAGGATACTTCCGGCGGAAGCAATAGAGTTTGATCCACAGGAATAGAAGGTTTGATTAGAACGAAGAAACCCAGGAAGAGAAAACAAACACACCCTCAGAACAACCCAATTTCTGCAAAGAGGGACAAGAGTCGTATTACCTGTTTTGAATGTAAGGACGTCGGGCATTATGCCAATCATTGTCTTGAAAGGAAGCAAGGAACTCAAGGAGCAGGCACCATCTCCAAGAAGCCCAAAGACTTATCGAAAGTTATGTGTTTTCCTTGCAAGGAAGCAGGACATTATGCTACTAAATGTTCCTACAAGAAGGAAGCTGGAGTTGAGTAGTTGGAATTTTGATATGGATAATAAGAGTGGTAGAAACCAATTTTTTTTTCATGTGTACAATAAGTTGAGTTATGTAATGGGTGCTCAGAGTTTGTAATGGATTCATGAAATCAATAAAGTTAAGGTGACATATTTTCATATGTTTAATTGTATGAGTTGTTACTCTATGAACACGGATTTTGACCATTTTCGAGGATATGAGAAATATGGTCTATGGATGGATTTGTGAATTTCATTTTAAGGGTGATAGTACCCTATGAAGAACACTAGACCAATGGAAATGGAAATGTGTCCCACAGGTTGGAGTTTGGAAAAAATGAGTTGAAGTTTTATCTTTGATATGATGGTATTAAGAAATGAAATGTTATTGGATTTAAAGTGGTGTAATGTTGGAAAATGGAGCAATTGTAACTCCAAGGATGAGTGAAATTGGTACAAGTGTTGAAGTGGGCTCATAACCCACAGGCCCAGGAATTAATAAGGGTCAAGTACCCACCGGAAGAAGAAATTTTGGGAAGACTGCGATTTGATCAGCAGACGTTTACGTGAGGAGGTTACGCAAAAACCCGAGAGTTGTGAAGAAACGATAGATGTTTTGTTCAGCTTGCAGAATCAATGGAATTATCCGAACTAAGTTCGTTGAGAAGAGAAATTCTGCAATGCTTGTGAGTATGCCCAAGTGTTAGAATACGTGATTCACTGTTTACGTATGTGGTAATGATTCAAGTACGGGATGGATTGGCCCCCATACCGGAGGCTTCTATCATGAACTATCATATGTTGATGGGAAATCAGAGAGACTTGAAAACTTTAGAAGACCGTCGATACGACAAGCCAAAAACCTTAGAATGGTAGGACGATTGATCCATGTACCGCAACCGTTGCCAAACGTAGGTCATCTGGTGAGACCCAACCCAACCCATTATTCCTGCGGGAGAAACCTGTAATGGTCGACCACCATGAGATCTCGATAGTTGTTTATTAGCGACGGACACTGTCGACTAAGGAGACACAGATCTCGGAAGAACCTCACCAGGATGAAAGGACACGTATTTGAGGAAAAGGTTTTGACCCTACCGGAAGAGCCCCAGTAGGAGTTACTTCGAAGTTGTGAGAAGACCGATGGTGTTCACCCTAGGGATGGAGTACCTGAGTTCCGTTGGAACCATAACCCTGCTTTTAAGTGTGGTAGCACACTAGACCATTCCGATCGACGGATTTGCTGGAAGACCCCCAAACCCTAACCTTTTCTTGCCGCCTCTTCGAATCTCGAGGACGAGATTCATTTTAAGTGTGGTAGGTTTGTAACATCCCAAAATTCTAAATTTTGGAATGTTATAATAAATAAATAGTTTTGATTGATTGATTTTTGTTGTGTGATTTATTGTGTGAAATTGAGTGAAATTTGAAACTTTCTGAAAGTTGAATGAGAGGGAATGAAATGACTTTCCCAAACTTCCACCTTGCATTTATGATCTCCATGAATTCAAATTCTTTTCATCACAAAACCCTGGAGAGAAGATGACATGACTTCTTCCATTTATTTAAATGACAAGGGTGTTGAAAATATTTGAATTTCATTTGGAAAATATTTCCAATTCTGAAACTTTATGCAACTCAATGATTTTCACGAGAGAAGATAAAATGACTTCTTCAAATTAAATGAAATATGAGTTGGGAGTTTTAAAAGAATTAAATTCAAAGTTCTTTTGAATTTATTTCCAATTGAAGTTATTTGAGTTTTATTCAAATTATTTTCTCCAAAACAAAATATATAGAAAATAGGGTAACATGATTCCCTACATCGAGAAAATTGGAGAGAAATTAATTTGAAGTCATTTTGTATTTTAAAAATGATTTTTATTGGATTTTATTGGACCGTAGCACTGTGTGAATTATTAAAATTTGTGTGTATTTTATTTGAAGCTAAAACAGTGTTCATGTTGTAGAAAATCTTTTTCTGAAAATTTTGATATATTATATGCCTATATAAAATTTTTATTTATTTCTGTTTTGTTGTCTCTGTCAAAAAAAAAAAAAATTTTTGTTGCGCCCTTTGGCCAAGGGCCAAGGCCCAAGGCCAAGCCAGCGGCCGGCCGCCAAGGCCATCCACCACACGCACCTAGGGAGCCAGGAGCCAAGGTTTCCTATTCTTTTACAAATCCTAGTAGGATTTGATCCCGTTCGTTATTCCGTTTATTCGATTTGTTTCTAGATCTTTTCCTTTTATTTCCTAATCCTAGTCTATTTCTTGTCCCCTACCCAAGCAAAGCCCTCCCTCCCCACTATAAATACCCAAGCACCCCCTCCAACACATCAAACCAACACCTCTCCTCTCCTCTCCTCTCCGCTCCTCTCCAGCAGCAGCAGCAGCAACACCACCGCCGCCGCCAAGTGCCGCCGCCCGCCTCGACCTCTCCTGAGGTTTATATGATCTCCTCTCCACCGTCCCGTGATCTCCTTTCCTCTAGGAGCAACCGCAACATCGGATCCGATCTTCTTCCCCAACTCGGACGACTACTCCGTGAGATCCATGAAATCCTGTAATTCATTTTTTCAAAAATAGCAATCTTAGAAAATTCATATCTTTTAGAGTTTTAGTATTTTGAGTGATTCCAATTGCTATGTGTCAAAAATTTGCTGAAGTTTCTGTTAGTGTCTCTGGATTTCAAATTTGAGTAGTTTAAATTTGAATTTGATAAATTTTGTTCAGATTAGTATTTTGGCCATAACTTGAGTTTAAAAATAGGTTTTAATTAATTCTTTTGCTCCTGGTCTCAGGACCTTTGTTTATCCAGTAGTATTTAGTATTTTATTTCTAGGTTAATTTAAATTAGATTTTTAGCAAAACTGTACTGTTTTATTATTAGTTCTGTTTTAGCTTTTTCTTTATTGTTTTTAGTAGTTTTAAATTATTTCTTTTTGTCACTTTTGACAAAATTAGTTGTGTTTCTGTTAGACAACAGGAGAAAATTTATTTTTATTTAAAAAATTTATTTTCCTTAGTTTTGTATGAAACCTTCTATAGGTCATAGTTAGAGTTTTATAAAAGCTTTTTATTTGTTTCTTTTTGCAAATAAAATTTTATGGAAAAAAATACTTTCTGTTAACTTAGTTGTTTTACTTTTTATTTTCTGTTAAATTATTAGTTTAGTGTTTTAATTGTTGTTAAGTTTTTTTTACTTAGGGAAAAACTATGTTAGATGCTTGTAGCAAAGTCATAGATTTTCGTTAGTAGTTTTTCTTTCTAGTTTTATTTGAAGCTTCTTTGGACTTTGTTGGAGTTTTATTATTGAGTTTTTTTTGTTTTAGTTGTTATTTTGAGTGTTAGTATTGCTTGCTAGAATGATTGCTTATGTGAATGCTATGTTTGACTTGTATAGATTTTCTTCGGAGAGTGACGAATAGTTCTATCAAATTTTGTGAGAGTGTTGTTATCTTCATCAACGTACCAGGCAAGTTCACTTTGACCATGTTTTTCATACCTATGGGTTTTATTGCATCTAGTGTCATCTTCGCAACAAACCCTCCAGTAGTGATATTGAATTCTTGTAGTTGAGTAGTATGCATGGGGTAGGAACCCATCACCCTGTTACCAAGCCCGGGACGATAATTTATTTTAATGCTACGCTATAGTAGACGGGGTTGGTATGAGTGCTCGGGAGTGGTGTGAGAATGGAGGATCTACGTCAATGATGACAACTCCATGATGGAATCTGCAAGGACTGCATCTTCAAGGCCTCAAGACTTCAAGACTCGAGACAAGAATTCAATACACACTCTTGGGTGAAGGATGGTTGACGGGCACCTGGAGAAACCAGTGGTTGGCGGGATGCATGGAGAAGCGCCATGACATCTTGCGGAAAGCTTCACCCAGACTCAAAGAGACGGAAGAATACTTCATGCCCGAAGCTTACATGCAACCGCAAGTCACTATGGGCTCGCTTGGTTGACCTTAGTTGTGACATTGGCTGGGGCGGTGCTAGCAGATGTAGAACTACGGTAGGATTGGATGAGCACCGACGGTGGTCGAGGAACTCTTGGAAGACCATGTTTGATCGTCTTGTTCTCAAACACCCTGAAGTGCGAGAACGTAAAAAGAGGGATCGAATCTTGCGGGTAAAGTGTACAAACCTCTGCAGAGGGTTAAACCTAATCGATTAGCCGTGTCCCCGGTTACGGACAATTTGAGCATCTGGACTTGGATCTATCTCGGAACTCTCAACACCGGATTGATAACTTAATTGTGGACAACTTATGATGATTTTGGGCTATGAGACATCGGTTGGCGGAACCATGTCATGATAGAAAACTCCATAGTACAGAATTCATTTATTCCTTTGATGTAGGGAAAATAAAACCAGCTTTTACGCAAAAACCCCAGACACAGAGCCACAAAGCCATATTGCATATAGTATAGTTTTATCATCTGTTCTTTTATTGTGATCTTGCCGGTACATTCAATGTACTGACCTACACGGCTGCAACGTATCATGTTGCAGATACTTTCTTCCGACGAGTAAGAATACGGTACAGGGTTACGGTCTACACTCAACCTGCCGATGGCGTTGATGGGACTCCACACCGCTTGATTTGTTTCACTGAGTATTATGAGGTATATATCAGTTTTACGTTATTTCGCATGTGATTGCACTTTGATATATACATTGATGTACTGTGTGTGCCAGCATACTGATCCAGGGATGGCACAGTAACACAGAGGCTTGACCGTCTGAGGTCGGGTCGCTACAAGATCGTCTTCGACTGGAGTACCCCACTTTCTTTCCGCCGACCCCTGAATCTCGGGACGAGATTCTTTCAAGTGGGGGCGAGTTGTCACATCCCTAGTTCTGGTATGACCTAGACTAGCTAGTCATGTGTGCATCATGTTTAAATTTCATTTAAATTTGAAATGAGGATTTGTGAAATCCTCGGAATCATTTTTAGAAATGACCCAAATAAAAATTGCTCCAAAAAGGTGCAAGAAAATGTTCATGTTGCTCTCTGAAAATATTGGATAGAGATAAAAATCAAACCAATATTTCTAGGAGCTCATAAATATTTATTTTGGCCATTTGGAATTAATGCAATAATTATCGTGAGAGGGCAATTTGGAATTAATGCAATAATTCATGCAATAAAATATGGCTACAGTGAGAGGGCAATAAGTGGTGTAAAACTACAGTGTGGAAGTCTTGTGCTGCGTAGCAAAAAAATCCACGTTTTGGGGAAAATGAGGAATTTCTACTTTTGGCTACACGAGAGCACAGTGCTTCCTCTAGATGACAGGTGGACCCGGGGCCCACTGTCAATATCTTCTTCTACCTCTGGCTCTTTCTCTTCTTCCTCTCTCCCGCGTGCTTTCCCGCGCTTTCTCCACCGGCGACGTCTAGCGCGTAGGGTATCTAGGCCGTACCGCGGTAGTGCGCGGCGTGCTAGCTACCGGTGCAGCGTGCACTCACCTCGCGGGCCAGTGCGCTATCGGCACTGCTCGTGGATTCGCCTCCGAACACCGGCGATCGAGCGACGAGCGGTGCTGGTGGACTTTGCCCACCGTACACCGATCTCGAGCTATAAAACGACCGAGGTGCTCCTCTCTTCTACGTCACACCTGGCCTCGCTTCTCCTTCTCCTTCCTTCTCCTCCATTTCCGTTTGCAGAAGCTCGAGATGAGGCTCTAATGGCGGAGGTGGTGCTGGACTGGTACGTGATCCTGGTGTGCGGAGGGCTGGCGGCATTGCTGGGGTTCTCCGTGCTCCTGTGCGCGATGATCCTCGATGATCGTCGTGATGCTGCCGCTCGAGTGTTGGCTCTCCGCGGTGGCGGTGATCACGAGGATTAGGGGTGGTGTCGGGTGCTACTGCTGTCGGTGCTGGGGACAACTTGTACCCGAATAATCACTCACAAATCTCTCCTTTACAGACTGTGGTGTGTTAGGGAGGTGATCAGTTAGATGCAACATGGGTACGTGGTTTTGCAATTAGTGCATGTGTTCGAGTGGTCGTGGTTGTGAGCCTGCTGTCGTGGTGCTGCGCGAGTAAAAATCTATGTTGTGAAGAGGTATACGTTGCAACAACTCAGGAAAAGGAAATCTCACTTCAGAATTTATCGTGAGTGAAATTAGTTAAATTAAATTTTATAGCAGTAAAAACTACTCACATTAATTTAAACCAAATAATTTATTTGCCGCACAAACTTAGGATACCACGTGTAAGTTACAATACATAATTAAACATAGTGGTGACGTCTATAATGAAAACGGTAAATGGACAGGGTCCCGAGAAAACGTCTCTGGTACTGGGGCACACTCTTCTTCTATCGGGGCAAGCGGATTGACTAGTCGATGAATGCGTCTCTCCTGGTCGGGCCTCAGTGGTCTGCCGATGGCGATTTGAGGATTTAAATCGGCGAGGTTCTGGAGATAACCCATTACTCGCCGGGTCAAACGCTCTTGAGCGATGACATACTGGGCAACGTTGGCCAGTACTGGATCTCTCTCAATTCGTCCACCGGGGAAAGATGCTACTTCTCCGGGTGCTGCACTACTCGGAAAGTAATAATACCCTCGATCGCTGGCATAGGGTACCGCGGATCGAAGGCGAGCAAGCGCTTCGTACGCAGCAGCTTCTATGGCCATTTGCGGAGTCGGCATAGATTTCCCCAAGAAGGAGACTTCCGTTGGGTCTTGGTTTGGGTTTGTGGGAGGGATGTGCACTACTTCCAAATATTTCGAGGTGGAAGTGGTGATCCTCGATTTGAGCAACTCGTACTGGGGTGGATGGGTAGCACTCATGGTACTGCAGGTAAAGTCCCACAATATTTTAGCAAAACTACCTGGAGTTGCATCTGGGGTTCTCATATAAATACTAGGGCTCGGCATGGCAAAGGAATGGTTGTGAGGGTTGTGCACAAGGTGAGGGATACTTGGTAAGGTCACGAGGTGGCCTTTATATAGCACTGGGCTGGGTTATTTATCACGGTGAGGGGCAACTATATTGTCGGTTCTGCTCTATGGGGTTGGGGTCAAAGCCACAGATACACATATCTCGCAGAAGTGACGTATTACTGTGGGTGTCGTCGGGGTGGTTTTTGGTAGCTACGTCCGAAATTAAAAATGCGCGGTACACCAACGCACTTATGCATGGCTACAGTTTAAAGTGGGGGCGCACAAGCGAACATTATTTAATTATGGCGATACAAGGTCAACCATTACAGGGCGTGGGCATACTAAGACTTGGTACTACTCGAGTGACTTAGTCTACCTCGTTAATATCTAAGCGGGCGTGCCTTGTGGATGCCGAGGCTTCTCCACGGGTTTCACCGGCGGGGTTAGCTGGAGGTGGTTGAGGACCTGCAGGGTCGGGGTAACGATGATGACCATCGCGGGGATTCTTGGCCACAATCCCGTTGGAGCGTGTTCCCAAAAGGCGACGAAGCACTTCTGGGGACACCAAGGCACCTTGGTCGATGGCTGGGGCTGACCTCAAGGTCTCGATTGGTTGTCCGAACAGCACGACTGGGTTGTTGGCGTCGGGCTCATCTTCTCTTCTTGCCGGGGTTCGGCGGATCAGTTCTCCCCGAGCTGCGATCAGATCAAGGGTGATTTGATCGAACAGTTCCTCTAGTGCACTTACGTAGCGCTCCAGATGCAATAATGCAGGATCCGTCTCATGATCTCCATTGGCAACCTGGGGTGGCCTACCATACCCGTCACGGCTGGGGCAGTAGTAGAACGAGCGACAGTTAACTCTGGGTGACAGGTGCCGGAGTTGAACTATAGCCTCTCGAGCAGCTAGTTGTATGGCTGTGGCTTAAAGGAAGTTGTCCTTCCGGTGAACCTGTAGGGGCGTTCTGGCGATAGACCCCTACCATAGACGTCCACAGTGGCCCCGAATTGATGGCTCTCACCGCTCATGGGCCCTTGGTACACAACATATTCTGGGGGCTCTTCTAATGCAAAGGCACGGCGAGTGAGGTTTGCTAGCACGGTCACAAAACCTCCAAGGTTGGTTGTTGTGGTCTCATTGTGAACAATGGGTCCTGGCATTTTAGCTCGGTTTGGGGGAGAGGCTGTGCTCTGTTGGGTTGAGGCTAGCGTGCCCTTTTTATAGAAAAAGGGGCAGAGTCTTCCTTCGCACGCTTGCGAATGAGACAATTTTAGGTGTCGATCACTGGCGCGTGATTGACAGGCTAGGCTCATAGATTGGCACCGACTGCCATAAGGTGTCGGGTCACTGTGTGGCTATCTTACATGAGAAGCTTGGCCGGGGTTAGGTTAAGGTCTGGTGGGTTGGTTAACCTAGGTTTTTCAGCCTGGCTAAGATAGGATTAGCCAATGGTCAGCCTGGCTCTGATACCAAGGTTGTCAGGACCGGATTTTCGGGATATTAATTTCCCAAAAAATGGCCCTTGTGCTCACCAGCCCCAGGATTACTGTTAGCTGATGAGGCACCAACTTGATACATGAACTCCAAGCAAAATACAAAATATGTAATACAAGACCATTCTGGCCTATGAGTACAACAAAAGGTTACTAGTGGCTGCTGGCGGAAGCGGTTTGCGGATCATCAGCGTCTATGGGACTCCATTTCCCACAGGAACAGCTGACCTGGATAACTCCTATCTTCACGAGTCTGCTATCATCACTGCCTAGGTTCCGGGGCTGTCATCGCAGGACTCCTCTCCACGCAAGAAATCTAGACAAGACAATAGCCAAGGACAAGCCAGTGAGTACTTTTGAATGTACTCGCAAACATTAAGAACACAGGTATAATATAACAAATAATAATGATGCTCAGAAATTTGCCATAATCACTTGTCAGTGACGAAATAAAATTCATGATGCACGCAAGTAGGTTATTCATATAAAATGTGAATAAGTAAACCGATTAAAGAAATAAAGTGCACCGATCGGGTGTCTGAAGCGACGCCTCGAAAGGATAATAACATGCCTCAGTCGGGCGTCTGAGCGACACCGCATAAAAGGCTTATATATAAAAGGTATAACAAGAATGCCACAGTCGGGTGTCTGTGCGACACCACATAAAGGGCTTATAAGTAATTGAAATAACAAGCATGCCGCAGTCGGGCGTCTGAGCGACACCACATAAAGGGCTTATAAGTAATTGAAATAACAAGCATGCCACAGTCGGGCATCTGAGCGACACCACATAAAGGGCTTATCTAAGAATAATCATAGTGAATATCCAGGAGGTAGAACCATCCCAGGGATACTCAATAATGTAAATGGTTAGTCCACAATAACAATAATCATAATCATCGTATGTCACAGGTCATAACCAATGTTCTGGTTTAGCAGTTTTTCCTCCGAAGACCGACACTAAGACCGACACTTGACCCATCCCAGACTGTAGTCCTTAACCATGGACACGGCTATTCGAATAGATACACTACAAAAAATACACTTCCGTGATGATACGTGTTTGTCACAGTAGGTCGCGTTTTTTGTCATGCATGTACATCCATGAAAAATTTATGACAGAATCAAGATAGTCATAGCTGTTCTATCGTAGAAGTGTTCCATGACATTACCAAAATTATCATCACGGAAGTGTCCACTTCCATGACAATAAATCGCGCGTCACAGAAATGCTTTCGTCAAGGGTGACCGACACGTGGCATCCACTGTAACGGAACGCCATTAAGCTATCGGGTCGGGTTTTGGATTCGATAACCCATTAACAGCCCCGACCAATGGGGATTTTCCACATGTAAAATCATCATTGGCTGGAGGAAACACATGTCGGCTCACCGTTGGGAGAGATGTCATCCACTCATTGGACAGAAGGCGCCTATGATACGTCGACACGTGGCACGGCCCAACAGAGGCCCATTCCTGTGAAAAGGCCGGCCCATTTGACTTGGTCAAAAGGTGGCGGGCCGGCCCATGTAAAGCCGTTTAATGGCCTGTTCGCATATAGCCCATTTACAGCCCGCTAACCCAATGCCCGTTATGCCCTATCCGAATTAGGCCCAGTAGCGTCATCTGGGCCACCCAATATGATTCCAGCCTGTTTTCACTTCTGGCCCATGTCTAGCCCATGACGTCTTTCGGCCCATATGAGGCCCTATGTAACTCTTGGTATATTAACGACCCGTGGTGAAACTGGCCCGTAATGAACAGTGTATTACTTCACACCCATTAACGGCCCGTGGTGAAACTGGCCCGTAATGACCAGTGTATTACTTTACACCCATTAACGGCCCGTGGTGAAACTGGCCCGTAATGAACAGTGTATCACTTTATACCCATTAAGGGCCCGTTATTCCGTTGGGCCGTTTCCAGCCCATGTTATCTTTCGGCCTTCTCAGAGCCCATTTATTCTTGGGGTCATTTCCAGCATTCGTTTACTTATGGCCCGTTACTGTCATTTTCTGCTTATGGGCCAAATTCAGCCCGTGGTTACAGTCGGCCCATTTGTGGTTCGTTGTCACCTTGGGCCATTTTCATAACGTCATGAAATACGACCTATTAACGATGGTCCGTTATGGCTGGCCCATGAACGGACAATTCCAACTCTAGCCCGTTTACGACCATAATGCGGCCTGTTATTGGCCCATGTTTGGCCAATCGATCATACTGCCCGTATAAGGCCCATTGATGATACGGCCCGTAAAAGGCCCATTGTTTCTGCGGCCCGTAGAAGGCCCATTGTTTCTACGGCCGGTGGAAGGCCCACTGTTTATACGGCCCGTCGAAGGCCCACTGTTTCTACGGCCCGTAGGTGCAGTGTCACTACAATAAATATTAGCCCATAGTTATTGTGGCCTAGTTTTTAAAAATAGGTTGTTGCAGCCACTAGCAAACTGCAGAAAAAGAACTGCACTGACTACAAGCAAACAAATAAACAAGACAACAAGGAAATAAATAAGCAAGCAACTTACACTAGGCTATCACGGCTATTACACATATTACATCCACTGGGCATCAAAGTTCGCCACCAGTGCAAATATAGGGAACACAACAGCATATAAACGCCATGACAAAACAAGTCCGAACTGAAACCACTTGAAATAGCTCAAGAAACAATATCCAGGTACCCATAATGCGGCAAGATGCTTAGCAAGCTTATTAACTTTCTCTTGTTTGGCGCTTAAGTCCTCCAAATATCTGCTGTTGCACCGAAAGTATGCATCTGAATTCTGCGGGACGTCCTCGGTCCTTGACTTCTCGTCGCATAACATCTCGATCGATGTCTTTCAACTTGAAGTTGAGACTCAAGAAGTTTAACTGATTCAGAACAACGAGTTCAAGAGCTGGTGCCGATGGTGGTAACCGATGCTTCGAACACTACATCAAGACAGAACTTTGGGGTTGTCTCGGTGTCCTCAATATAGTTTTTATCAGCTTTCTTGGAGACCAACAGGGATGTCTCACTATCTTGAACCTTATCTGCATTACTTCCTTTACCATTGCATAACAGGGTACTCTTCTCCAATATTTTATCCGCGTTCTAAAAGGGAAACAAACAAACACATCTCAGGTTTACAATGTAGTATATGAAACTCATTTTGGTAAACCAGTTCAGTAGTAAGGTGGACAGGATAACAGCATGAAACAAACATATATCTATGTAGTATGGTCACTGTATGGTCTATATCATTCTAGTTTATGTTGCCAAATCAAGATAGATACAATTCGAATCATATCTATTTAAGACAAAGCAGCATAGACAGAATATAAGTGTGGGAAACTACACAGCAATAACAACACTTGTAATGTGCATGGCATGAGAACATAACTGTTTATTCAATTGAAACTGAAATCAACATAGAGCAAGTTACAACAGCAAACAGCCAAACACGTTGAAGAAACAGGTTTAAAACATACCATGCGCCATTGGAGTTTCAATTGCATCCTTCAAATTTGAAATTGGTTGGTATCGATAAATACAAAGATGCAAGAGCAAAGTAGTATGAACCATAGCTACGGAACCTGACCTGAGAACAATTCTTCTTCTGCTTTAAGCATTGACTTCGGGTTCGGAGTGGTGGTCCTCGTGATTTGGGCACTGCAGTTGCCTTACTAACTGCTCGTGTTTGGGTGCTCTGTGGTGGAGACTGTGTTGTGTCAACGGGAACTGGGTGTCTATCTGCTAGGGTTGGGGTTAGAAGGGGTGTAGCTGGTTCTCTGTCCAACTGGGTAGGGTACAATCTGCATGAGTGTGGGTTATCTGTGGTGGGGCTGATTCTTGGGCAAGTACAACCGTGGTTCTATCTGCATCAACTGGTAGCACGATCTTTTCTGAAGACCGTGTTTTTACTCCCACAGATACTGCCATCATTCCCTCCAATTGAAATGGCAGTAAACAAGAAAAGTAATTGAATGTACAGACATTGTATGATAGAGAGGTGCAATGGATAGTAGGGAAGAAAACAGGGCATGAAATAATTCACATTTATGTTTTCTAAGCAAACTGAAAGCACAAGTGCTCCCTAGGTGGTTTTGGTAAATAATGACAACATATCTCTTGTTGGACTAACACTTTTATCTAGTATGTTTCAGATAAGTTCAACAATGGAGTGGCATGGACTAAAGGATGTGGGAACTCCTTCAAGATGCTAAGGACAAAGGATTGGCTCAAGCTTCAAGCTCAAGACTCTTCATTTTACATTTTATTGATCCAAGATCACATTGAGTCTATAGGAAAAGCCAATACTATCAAGGAGGAATGAGGTGTTGCATAATGAGCCTCTTGCTTTAAAGTGCTTAGTGATATGCTCCAAATACCCCCAACTACTTTCCTACTTCCACACATTTGTCCTAAACCTAAAGTCAAACTAGGCCCCACTGATTCTTTCTATCCGGCGCCACCGAGTTTGGATGTCTTAGCCACTGCCACAAACCCTAGGCAAATCGGTCTCACCGATAGGGATCTCGGTCTCACCGAGATGGGATTGTAATCTCTCTGTGTATGTCCATTATCAAAATCGGCTTCACCGAGTTTGAGAAATCGGTACTACCGAGGTTACAATGCAAACTCTCTGGTTATCTCATTATCAAAATCGGTCCCACCGTGTTAGATAATCGGTCAAACCGAGTTTGCCTGACCAACTCTCTGGAAAGCTTATTACCAAAATCGGTCCCACCGAGTTTGTGTAATCGGTCTTACCAAGATTACGTTATGCCCTAACCCTAACCGAATCGGTCCCACCGAGTTGCATTCCGGTCCCACCGAAAACCCTAACGGTCACATTATTTGCTAAATCGGTCGACCGAGTTTAACGATTCGGTCCCACCGAGTTTGGTAGATTGTGTGTAACGTTAGATTTTGTGTGGAGGCTATATATACCCTCCACCTCCTCTTCATTCATGGAGAGAGCCATCGACTGAACCTACACTTCCAAAGATCCTATTTTTGAGAGAGAACTACCTACTCATGTGTTGAGGCCAAGATATTCCATTCCTACCATATGAATCTTGATCTCTAGCCTTCCCCAAGTTGCTTTCCACTCAAACCCTCTTTCCACCAGATCCAAATCCTATGAGAGAGAGTTGAGTGTTGGGGAGACTATCATTTGAAGCACAAGAGCAAGGAGTTCATCATCAACGAACCATTTGTTACTTCTTGGAGAGTGGTGTCTCCTAGATTGGCTAGGTGTCACTTAGGAGCCTCCGACAAGATTGTGGAGTTGAACCAAGGAGTTTGTACGGGCAAGGAGATCGCCTACTTCGTGAAGATCTACCGCTAGTGAGGCAAGTCCTTCATGGGCGACGGCCATGGTGGGATAGACAAGGTTGCTTCTTCGTGGACCCTTCGTGGGTGGAGCCCTCCATGGACTCGCGCAACCGTTACCCTTCATGGGTTGAAGTCTCCATCAACATCGCTGTACGATAGCACCACCTATCGGAACCACGCCAAAAACATCCGTGTCTCCAAATTGCGTTTGAATCCTCCAATCCCTTCCCTTTACATTCTTGCAAGTTGCATGCTTTATTTTCCGCTGCTCATATACTCTTTGCATGCTTGCTTGCTATATGTTGTGAATGTTAAACTTGTGCCTAAACTCCACTCAAACTTTAAAGAAACTTAAAAATTGCAACTTTGGTACTTAGTGTCTAATCACCCCCCCTCTAGACACCTCTTCTCAAGGTCCTACAAGTGGTATCAGAGCATTGGTCTCCATTGCCTTGGTTTAATAACCATTGGAGGAAGATGGATGAGTCTACTTTGGGGAGTCTTAGACATAGAGTGCCTATTCTTGATGGAGAGTATTTTCGTCAGTGGAAAAATGAGATGCTTGTTATTTTCAATCAATATCATTTTAACAAGTACATTGTTAGCCCTTGTGCACCTTATGTTGATCCTATGCATCCAACTCATGATGAGTCAATTGACATGGTTAGGAATCTTAGAACTGCCGAACTTATCATTAGAGGATTGCCTAGAAACTTGATTGGATGTTTGCCTACTTTTAAGTGTGCCTACACCATATGGAAATTTCTTGAGGAACGATTTCCAGATTATTCCTTGAAAAATCTAGATGAAATTCTCCGTAAGTCTATTGCTTTGAGCAAAATGAATACTAGTGATCCTATGTTTGGTGATCGTCTATTTGAGCTTACAAACCTTATGCGTGCCAAAGGAAATGTTGGTATTATTAGTGACATTATTTCCGAAGCTATAAGAATTCATAGACAAGATTATTGTCAAACTCATTCTAATGAATCACCCTCTCTAGGATTTGATCCACCACATGACGATGTTGAACATGGATACTATGATGAGGATGATGATAGTGACTTCGATCTTGATGATGCAATGAGACATTTTGGTCTTATGGAAAATCTTCGGGGATATATGTCAGGAGGAAAGGAATGTGTTCTTGATAGTGGATGTACCGATCACATGACCGGAGATAAAGACATGTTTCCGTTGGGGAACGTAGCAGAAAATCAAAATTTTCCTACGTGTCACCAAGATCTATCTATGGAGAAACCAGCAACGAGGGGAAGGAGAGTGCATCTACATACCCTTGTAGATCGCTAAGTGGAAGCGTTCAAGTGAACGGGTTGATGGAGTCATACTCGTCGTGATTCAAATCACCGATGATCCTAGTGCCGAACGGACGGCACCTCCGCGTTCAACACACGTACAGCCCGGTGACGTCTCCCATGCCTTGATCCAGCAAGGAGAGAAGGAGAGGTTGAGGAAGACTCCATCCAGCAGTAGCACAACGGCGTGGTGGTGGTGGAGGAGCGTGGCAATCCCGCAGGGCTTCGCCAAGCACCAAGGGAGAGGAGGAGGAGGAGAGGCAGGGCTGCACCTAGAGGGAGAGATCATATCACCTCTTATGGGCAGCCCCAGGCCTCACTATATATAGGGGAGAGGGAGGAGGGTGCGCCCCCTCTAGGGTTCCCACCCCTAGGGGGGCGGCAGCCCTAGATGGGAAAGGGGAGGCGTCCAAGAGGGGGAGAGAGGGGGCGCCCCCTAGGGTGGGCCTTAGGGCCCATCTAAGCCTAGGGTTTCCCCTTCTCCTCCTTTGCTGCGCCTTGGGCCTTGTGGGAGGCGCACCAGCCCACTCAGGGGCTGGTCCCTCAACACCCTCGGCCCATGCAAGCCTCTGGAGCATGTGGCCCCACTTGGTGGACCCCCGAGACCCTCCCGGTGGTCCCGGTACGTTACCGGTAAACCCCGAAACTTTTCCGGTGACCAAAACAGGACTTCCCATATATAAATCTTTACCTCCGGACCATTCCGGAACTCCTCGTGACGTCCGGGATCTCATCCGGGACTCCGAACAACATTCGGTAACCACATACAAACTTCCTTTATAACCCTAGCGTCATCGAACCTTAAGTGTGTAGACCCTACGGGTTCGGGAGACATGTAGACATGACTGAGACGTTCTCCGGTCAATAACCAACAGCGGGATCTGGATACCCATGTTGTCTCCCACATGTTCCACGATGATCTCATCGGATGAACCACGATGTCAAGGACTCAATCGATCCCGTATACAATTCCCTTTGTCTGGCGATATTGTATTTGCCCGAGATTCGATCGTCGGTATCCCGATACCTTGTTCAATCTCGTTACCGGCAAGTCTCTTTACTCGTTCCGTAACACATCATCCCGTGATCAACCCCTTGGTCACATTGTGCACATTATGATGATGTCCTACCGAGTGGGCCCAGAGATACCTCTCCGTCACGCGGAGTGACAAATCCCATCTCGATTCGTGCCAACCCAATGACACTTTCGGAGATACCTGTAGTGCACCTTTATAGTCACCCGATTCGTTGTGACGTTTGGTACACCCAAAGCATTCCTACGGTATCCGGAGTTGCACAATCTCATGGTCTAAGGAAAAGATACTTGACATTAGAAAAGCTTTAGCATACTGAACTACGATCTTTGTGCTAGGCTTAGGATTGGGTCTTGTCCATCACATCATTCTCCTAATGATGTGATCCGTTATCAATGACATCCAATGTCCATGGTCAGGAAACCGTAACCATCTATTGATCAACGAGCTAGTCAACTAGAGGCTTACTAGGGACACGGTGTTGTCTATGTATCCACACATGTATATGAGTTTCCTATCAATACAATTATAGCATGGGTAATAAACGATTATCATGAACAAGGAAATATAATAATGACTAATTTATTATTGCCTCTAGGGCATATTTCCAACAGTCTCCCACTTGCACTAGAGTCAATAATCTAGTTCACATCGTCATGTGATTAACACTGATAGGTCACATCACCATGTGACCAACATCCAAAGAGTTTACTAGTGTCTGTAAACTAGTTCACATCGTCATGTGATTAAGACTCAATGAGTTCTGAGGTTTGATCATGTTTTGCTTGTGAGAGAGGTTTTAGTCAACGGGTCTGAACCTTTCAGATCCGTGTGTGCTTTGCAAATTTCTAGGTCATATTGTAAACGTTGCTTCCACGCTCCACTTGGAGCTATTCCAAATGTTTGCTCCACTATACGTATCCGGTTTTCTACTCAGAGTCACTCGGATAGGTGTTAAAGCTCGCACCAACGTAACCCTTTACGCCGAACTCTTTATCACCTCCATAATCGAGAAACATGTCCTTATTTACTCCAAGGACAATTTTAACCGCTATCCAATGATCCATTCCTGGATCATTCTTGTACCCCTTGACTGACTCATGGCAAGGCACACTTCCGGGCGGTACACAGCATAGCATACTGTAGAGCCTACGTCTAAGGCATAGGGGACGACCTTCGTCCTTTCTCTATGTTCTACCGTGGTCGAGATTTTAACTCTTAACTTCATACCTTACAACTCAGGCAAGAACTCCTTCTTTGACTGATCCATCTTGAACACTTTCAAGATTATGTCAAGGTATGTGCTCATTTGAAAGTACTATTGAGCGTTTTTGATCTATCCTCATAGATCTTGATGCTCAATGTTCAAGTAGCTTAATCTAGGTTTTCACTTGAAAACACTTTTCAAATATCCCTATATGCTTTACAGAAAATTCTACATCATTTCTGATCATCAATATGTCAACAACATATACTCATCGAAATTCTATAGTGCTCCCACTCACTTCTTTGGAAATACAAGTTTCTCATAAACTTTGTATAAACCCAAAATCTTTGATCATCTCATCAAAGCGCACATTCCAACTCCGAGATGCTTACTCCAGTCCTTAGAAAGGATCATGGAGCCAGATACCTTTTAGCATCCTTAGGATCGACAAAACTTTCGATTGTATCACATACAACCTTTCCTTACGAAAGCTGGTAAGGAAACTCATTTTGACATCCATCTGCCAGATTTCATAAATCCAGCTTATGCTAACATGATTCCGACGGACTTAAGCATCGCTACGGATGAGAAAATCTCATCGTATTCAACTCCTTGAACTTGTGAAAAACTCTTCGCCACAAGTCGAGCTTCATAGACGGTGATATTACCGTCCACGTCTGTCTTCTTCTTAAAGATCCATTTATCTCAATGGCTTGCCGATCATCGGGCAAGTCCACCAAAGTCCATGCTTTGTTACGATACATGGATCCTATCTCGGATTTCATGGCTTCTAACCATTTGTCGAATTTGGGCCCACCATTGCTTCTCCATAGCTCGTAGGTTCATTGTTGTCCAGCAACATGACCTTCAAGACAGGATTATGTAGCACTCAAGTAGTACGCATCCTTGTCACCCTCGAGGTACGTCGGTGACTTGATCCAAACTTCATGATCACTATCATAAGCTTCTACTTCAATTGGTGTAGGTGCCACGGAACAACTTCCTGTGCCCTGCTACACACTAGTTGAAGTGATGGTTCAATAACCTCATCAAGTCTCCACCATCCTCCCACTCAACTTTTCGAGACGAACTTTTCCTCGAGAAAGGACCCGATTCAAGAAACAATCCCTATTGCTTCCGGATCTGAATTAGGAGGTATACCCAACTGTTTTGGGTGTCCTATGAAGATGCATTTTTGTCCGCTTTGCGTTCGAGCTTATCAACCTGAAACTTTTCCACATAAGCGTCGCAGCCCCAAACTTTTAAGAAACGACAACTTAGGTTTCTCCAAACGGTGTCGTCTCAACGGAATTACGTGGTGCCCCATTAAAGTGGGTGCGGTTGTCTCTAATGCCTAACCCATGAACGATAGTGGTAATTCGATAAGAGATATCATGGTATGCACCATGTCCAATAGAGTGCAACTATGATGTTCGGACACACCATCACACTATGGTGTTCCAGGCGGTATTAATTGTGAAACAATTTGCACAATGTCTTAATTGTGTGCCAAAATTCGTAACTCAGATATTCATCTCTATGATCATATCATAGATATTCTATCTTCTTGTCATGAAGATCTTAAACTTCACTCTGACATTACTTGAACCATTCAATAATTCAGACTTGTGTTTCATCAAGTAAATATACTTAACATCTACTCGAATCATCTGTGAAGTAAGAACATAACGATATTCATCTGCATGCCTCAAAGACTCATTGGACTGCACATATCAAAATGTGTTACTTCCAACAAGTTGCTATCTTGTTCCATCTTACTGAAACCGAGGCTTTTTAGTCATCTTGCCCATGTGGTATGATTTGCATATCTCAAGTGATTCAAAATCAAGTGAGTCCAAACGATCCATCTGCATGGAGTTTCTTCATGCATATACACCAATAGACATGGTTCGCATGTCTCAAACTTTTCAAAAACGAGTGAGTCCAAAGATCCATCAACATGGAGCTTCTTCATGCGTTTTACACCAATATGACTTACATGGCAGTGCCACAAGTAAGTGGTACTATCATTACTATCTTATATCTTTTGGCATGAAAATGTGTATCACTACGATCGAGATTCAATAAACCATTCTTTTAGGTGCAAGACCATTGAAGGTATTTATTCAAATAAATAGAGTAACCATTATTATCCTTAAATGAATAACCGATTATGCTTAGACATAATCCAATCATGTCTATGCTCAACGCAAACACCAAATAATAATTTTAGGTTTAACTCCAATCTCGATGGTAGAGGGAGCGTGCGATGCTTGATCACATCAACCTTGGAAACACTTCCAACACGTATCGTCAGCTCACCTTTAGCTAGTCTCCGTTTATTCCGTAGCTTTTGTTTCGAGTTACTAACACTTAGCAACCGAACCGTATCTAATACCCTGGTGCTACTAGGAGTACTAGTAAAGTACACATTAACATAATGTATATCCAATATACTTCTATCGACCTTGCCAGCCTTCTTATCTACCAAGTATCTAGGGTAATTCTGCTCCAGTGGCTGTTCCCCTTATTACAGAAGCACTTAGTCTCGGGTTTGGGTTCAACCTTGGGTTTCTTCACTGGAGTAGCAACTGATTTGCCGTTTCATGTAGTGTCCCTTCTTGCCCTTGCCCTTCTGGAAACTAGTGGTTTCACCAACCATCAACAATTGATGCTCCTTCTTTATTTCTACTTTCGCGGTGTCAAACATCGTGAATACCTCAAGGATCATCATATATATCCCTGACATGTTATAGTTCATCACGAAGCTCTAGCAGCTTGGTGGCAATGACTTTGGAGAAACATCACTATCTCATCTGGAAGATCAACTCCCACTCGATTCAAGTGATTGTTGCACTCAGACAATCTGAGCACAAGCTCAATGATTGAGCTTTTCTCCCTTAGTTTGCAGGCTGAGAAAATCGTCGGAGGTCTTATACCTATTGACGTGGGCACGAGCCTAAAATCCCAATTTCAGCCCTCGAAACATCTCATATGTTCCGCGACGTTTCAAAAACGTCTTTGGTGCCTCAACTCTAAACCGTTTAACTGAATTATCACGTAGTTATCAAAACGTGTATGTCCGATGTTCGCAACATCCACAAACGACGTTTGGGGTTCAGCACACTGAGCGGTGCATTAAGGACATAAGCTTTCTATTGTCCGCATAATCGCTACTGTCAACTTTCAACTATATTTTCTCTAGGAACATATCTAAAACGGTGGAACTAAAGCGCGAGCCTACGACATAATTTGCAAAGATCTTTTGACTATGTTCAGGATAATTAAGTTCATCTTATGAACTCCCACTCAGATAGACATCCCTCTGGTCATCTAAGTGATTACATGATCCGAGTCAACTAGGCCGTGTCCGATCATCACGTGAGACGGACTAGTCATCATCGGTGAACATCTTCATGTTGATCATATCTACTATACGACTCACGCTCGACCTTTCGGTCTCTGTGTTCCGAGGCCATGTCTGTACATGCTAGGCTCGTCAAGTTAACCCTAAGTGTATTGCGTGTGTTCCGAGGCCATGTCTTTAGATGCTAGGCTCGTCAACACCCGTTGTATGTGAACGTAAGAATCTATCACACCCGATCATCACGTGGTGCTTAGAAGCGACGAACTTTAGCAACGGTGCACAGTTAGGGGAGAACACTTCTTGAAATTGCTGTAAGGGATCATCTTATTTACTACCATCGTTCTAAGTAAAAAAGATGCATAAACATAATAAACATCACATGCAATTATATAGTAATGACATGATATGGCCGATATCATATAGCTCCATTGATCTCCATCTTCGGGGCTCCATGATCATCATCGTCACCGGCATGACACCATGATCTCCATCATCGTGTCTGCATGAAGTTGTCTCGCCAACTATTACTTCTACTACTATGGCTACCGGTTAGCAATAAAGTAAAGTAATTACATGGTGTTGTTTAATGACACGCAGGTCATACAATAAATAAAGACAACTCCTATGGCTCCTGCCGGTTGTCATACTCATTGACATGCAAGTCGTGAATCCAATTACAAGAACATGATCAATTTCATACATCACATATCATTCATCACATTCTTCTTGGCCATATCACATCACATAGCATACCCTGCAAAAACAAGTTAGACATCCTCTAATTGTTGTTTGCATGTTTTACGTGGCTGCTATGGGTTTCTAGCAAGAACGTTTCTTACCTACGCAAAACCACAACGTGATATGCCAATTGCTATTTACCCTTCATAAGGACCCTTTTCATCGAATCTGTTCCGACTAAAGTGGGAGAGACTGGCACCCGCTAGTCACCTTATGCACCAAGTGCATGTCAGTCGGTGGAACCTGTCTCACGTAAGAGTACGTGTAAGGTCGGCCCGGGCCGCTTCATCCCACAATACCGTCGAAACAAGATTGGACTAGTAACGGTAAGCATATTGAACAAAATCAACACCCACAACTACTTTGTGTTCTACTCGTGCAAAGAATCTACGCAATAGACCTAGCTCATGATGCCACTATTGGGGAACGTAGCAGAAATTCAAAATTTTCCTACGTGTCACCAAGATCTATCTATGGAGAAACTAGCAACGAGGGGAAGGAGAGTGCATCTACATACCCTTGTAGATCGCTAAGCGGAAGCGTTCAAGTGAACGGGTTGATGGAGTCATACTCATCGTGATTCAAATCACCGATGATCCTAGTGCCGAACGGACGACACCTCCGCGTTCAACACACGTACAGCCCGGTGACGTCTCCCATGCCTTCATCCAGCAAAGAGAGAAGGAGAGGTTGAGGAAGACTCCATCCAGCAGCAGCACAACGGCGTGGTGGTGGTGGAGGAGCGTGACAATCCCGCAGGGCTTCGCCAAGCACCAAGGGAGAGGAGGAGGAGGAGAGGCAGGGTTGCACCTAGAGGGAGAGATCAGATCACCTCTTATGGGCAGCCCCAGGCCTCAGTATATATAGGGGAGAGGGAGGAGGTGCGCCTCTCTGGTTCCCACCCTAGGGGGCGGCAGCCCTAGATGGGAAAGGGAGGCGGCCAAGAGGGGAGAGAGGGCCCCTAGGGTGGGCCTTAGGGCCCATCTAAGCCTAGGGTTTCCCTTCTCCTCCTTTGCTATGCCTTGGGCCTTGTGGGGGCGCACCAGCCCACTCAGGGGCTGGTCCTCACCACCCTCGGCCCATGCAAGCCTCCGAGCATGTGGCCCCACTTGGTGGACCCCGGACCCTCCGGTGGTCCCAGACGCTACCGATAAACCCCAAAACTTTTCCGGTGACCAAAACAGGACTTCCCATATATAAATCTTTACCTCCGGACCATTCCGAACTCCTCGTGACGTCCGGGATCTCATCCGGACTCAACAACATTCGGTAACCACATACAAACTTCCTTTATAACCCTAGCGTCCATCGAACCTTAAGTGTGTAGACCCTACGGGTTCGGGAGACATGTAGACATGAGTGAGACGTTCTCGGTCAATAACCAACAGCGGATCTGGATACCCATGTTGGCTACCACATGTTCCACGATGATCTCATCGGATGAACCACGATGTCAAGGACTCAATCGATCCGTATACAATTCCCTTTGTCTAGCGGTATTGTACTTGCCCGAGATTCGATCGTCGGTATCCCGATACCTTGTTCAATCTCGTTACGGCAAGTCTCTTTACTCGTTCCGTAACACATCATCCGTGATCAACCCCTTGGTCACATTGTGCACATTATGATGATGTCCTACCGAGTGGGCCCAGAGATACCTCTCCGTCACGCAGAGTGACAAATCCTAGCCTCGATTCGTGCCAACCCAATGACACTTTCGGAGATACCAGTAGTGCACCTTTATAGTCACCCAGTTATGTTGTGACGTTTGGTACACCAAAGCATTCCTACGGTATCCGGAGTTGCACAATCTCATGGTCTAAGGAAAAGATACTTGACATTAGAAAAGCTTTAGCATACGAACTACGATCTTTGTGCTAGGCTTAGGATTGGGTCTTGTCCATCACATCATTCTCCTAATGATGTGATCCCGTTATCAATGACATCCAATGTCCATGGTCAGGAAACCGTAACCATCTATTGATCAACGAGCTAGTCAACTAGAGGCTTACTAGGGACACGGTGTTGTCTATGTATCCACACATGTATATGAGTTTCCTATCAATACAATTATAGCATGGGTAATAAACGATTATCATGAACAAGGAAATATAATAATAACTAATTTATTATTGCCTCTAGGGCATATTTCCAACAGTTTCGTGAGCTTGCTGATAATGATAGTCCTCGAAAGTATGTCACTTTTGGTGACAACTCAAAGGGTAAGGTGGTTGGCCTCGGTAAGGTGGCCATATCACATGATAGCTCCATACAAAATGTTATGCTCATTGAATCTCTTGGTTACAACTTACTTTCAGTATCTAGACTTGCTGATTTCGGTTTCAATGTTCTATTTACTGAAGTAGATTGCCAAGTGTTTCGTCGAGATAATCATAAAATGGTCTTTACTGGTGTGCGTACAGGTGATCCATACATTGTTGATTTCACTAAAAAGGCTCAACCTAAAACTTGCTTCATTTCTAAATCCTCAAAAGGCTGGTTATGGCATAGAAGATTAGGTCATGTTGGTATGCGAAACCTTGACAAGCTTATTAAGGGGAATCATATCCTTGGAGTTAATGATGTCATATTTGATAAGGATAGACTTTGCAGTGCTTGTCAAGCAGGTAAACAGGTTGGAAGAAGGCATCCCGTGAAGAACATCATGACCACGAAGAGGCCACTCGAGCTACTTCACATGGATCTCTTTGGTCCCAACTCTTACAAGAGTCTCGGTGGAAATTCTTTTGGTCTAGTTATAGTTGATGATTTTTCCAGATTTACGTGGGTGTTCTTTCTCGATGATAAATCGCAGGTCCAAAAGATCTTCAAAAACTTCGCTAGGAAGGCCCAAAACCAATTTGAAGTGAAGATCAAGAAGGTTCGCAGCGACAACGGAACAGAGTTCAAGAACGCAAATGTGGACACCTTTCTTGACGAAGAAGGGATTTCACACAAGTTCTCGGCTACGTACACACCTCAACAAAATGGAGTTGTTGAGAGGAAGAACCGGACGCTTATCAAAATGGCGAGAACGATGCTTGATGAGTACAAGACGCCGAAGCACTTTTGGGCAGAAGCGGTTGAGATAGCTTGTCATGCAACAAATCTCTTGTATCTTCACAAGCTACTCGGCAAGACGGCATACGAGCTACTCACCGGTAACAAACCCCAAGTTGGATACTTTCGAGTATTCAGCTCAAAGTGCTACATTCTTGATAAGCATCGTCGTTCTAAATTTGCTCCTAAGTCTCATGAAGGTTTCCTAATAGGTTATGGCTCAAACTCTCACACTTACCGTGTCTACAACAATTTCACCCGAAAGGTTGAAGAGACGGTAGATGTGAAGTTTGATGAATCTAACGGCTTGCAAGTAGAGCAACTGCCAATTGATGTAGGAGACAAAGATCCTTCGGAAGCAATCCAAGAGTTGTCTATTGGCAAGGTCCGTCCAACGGAGGTGAAGGAGAGCACCTCGTCCGTCCAAGTGGAAGCTTCTACTTCACGACAAGGTGAACCAAGAGTTGATACGGAAGCATCCACAAGTGGGACACACCAAGATGAAGAAAACGAGGAAGTGCATCAAGATGAACGTCAACAACCTCCTTCTCCACCACGACAAGAGAACGACAACGCCAACAATGAAGAAGGCCAAGATGAAGAAGATGTTCAACAAAGACCCAAGCAAAAGCTTTCACGAGTTCGAGCAAGAATTGCTAAAGACCATCCCGTCGAGCAAATCTACAATGATATTCAAACCGGGAGAATCACTCGCTCTAAAACTCGTTTAGCTAACTTTTGTGAAAACTATTCTTTCATCTCTAGCATTGAACCTATGAAGGTCAAAGAAGCATTGGAAGATTCGGATTGGATAAATGCTATGCATGAAGAGCTACACAACTTTGAGAGGAACCAAGTTTGGACATTGGTTGAGAAGCCCGACAACAACCACAACATCATCGGTACCAAATGGGTGTTTCGCAACAAGCAAGATGAAGATGGACAAGTAGTTCGCAACAAAGCACGTCTCGTCACCCAAGGCTACACACAAGTCGAAGGTATGGACTATGGTGAGACTTACGCCCCCGTTGCTAGACTTGAGTCCATTCGCATCTTACTTTCCTATGCTAATCACCATGATATCACCTTGTACCAAATGGACATTAAAAGTGCTTTTCTAAATGGTGAAATAGAGGAGGAAGTTTATGTTAAACAACCTCTAGGCTTTTTCAATCCTAAGAAACCCAATCATGTTTACAAACTTCACAAAGCTCTTTATGGACTTAAACAAGCTCCTAGAGCATGGTATAAATGCTTGACCAAGTTCCTTATTGAAAAAGGCTTTGAAATTGGGAAAATTGATTCTACTCTTTTTACTAAAAGGCTTAATGGTGAACTCTTTGTGTGCCAAATTTATGTTGATGATATTATATTTGGTTCAACTAACCCTCATTTTAGTGAAAAGTTTGGGAAGCTAATGTCGGAGAAGTTTGAGATGTCTATGATGAGTGAACTCAAATTCTTTCTTGGTTTGCAAATCAAGCAAACTAAGGAAGGTACTTTTGTCTCGCAAACAAAGTAAACCAAGGACTTATTCAAGAAGTTCAATATGCAAGAATGCAAAGGTATGACTACACCCATGCCTACTAGTGGACATCTTGACTTAACCAAAGATGGTGAACCGGTTGATCAAAAGGTTTATCGCTCTATGATTGGTTCATTGTTATATCTATGTGCTTCACGTCCCGATATTATGCTAAGTGTGTGCATGTGTGCACGATATCAAGCTGCCCCTAAAGAACGTCATCTTAAGGTCGTGAAAAGGATAGTGAGATACTTAATCCATACACCAAATTTTGGCATTTGGTATCCTAAGAGGGACTCTTTCGATCTTGGATATATTTGTATCTTGCATGTTATCTAACCCATGTAGGTACTTGGTTGAATCAAATTCCATGAGGTTGAAACCTACTCATATCTTGAGCAATCTCTACATCACCAAATCTCTACACAAGGTGGTTGAAGACAAGGAAGCACGAAACCATTCAAACATATCTGATAAATTCTATATTGAGTTTCATGATTGTCATTTTTGGATATACAAGTGCTCTTCCTTGCAAGAACTAACCCATGGTAGATGGACTCAAATTCCAAGTGGTGCTCCAAATTATTGATGAGCTACATCAACCTTGAGCAACCCACGCAAGTTCAACTACATGGACAACACCACCAACCAAGGTATGTTATTCCATCTTAGAGAAGCTTTACTCTGAGTCATGAGTTAAAGCAACTCGACAAGATGTGAATACATCAAGATGCTTAAACGAAAAATGGCAACCCCATTTTGAGCTTAAACGATGAGTATGGCCTATGATCAAGTGATCTCACTTGACTCCTAAGTCAATATACTCTAACATAGGTGACTTTGTCACCACCATCTCTAGATGAAGTTCTCCTGTGTTCTTTTCTGAGTTTTTGCATTTGTCTCATGCATTTGTGTTCCCCTTTCAAAAAAAACTTCATCTAGATTTCTTTCTGTTTTCTCTGCATTTTCTGCATCTAATTCCTTGCATATCTTTCAGTTAATTCCTTCCAAATCTTTGTGAGATCTTACTAGTCTAGTGATCTGAGGTGACAAGTGTTCTCTCTGCGATGAACTCGGTTACACCAATTTGTTATTTTCAGACCAACCGAATCTTTTCGGTACGACTGAAGCATACCACTCGGTGCCACCAATTTCATAACAGGAAAAACTCTTTGCCACATATTCTGTGTTTCTTCTGATCCAGCTCCACTCAATGAATCTTGTCCTCTACAAGCATCACATTTTCATCATTGCTTTGTTCTGTGTCTCAAGGATCAAACCCATTCGACAGACTCCAGAAGACGCTTCTTGGAAATTGATGTCAAAGGGGGAGAGAAAGAACATCAAAGCTTATCACCTTTCTTTTTAAGGGAGAGAGAGACATTCTAGGGGGAGAGACCCTCAAAAGACGAGAGAGGTCTCCAGGGGGAGAGGATACTTAAGTAGAAAGTATTTCTCAAGGATCCCAGATGCTTGGTGTTCAAGAGGAGAGATGTCCACATGTCTTCTTGAGGGGAGAGACATGCTCATATGATCTGTTGTGATCAATTTTGCATTAGCATACATTAGCTATGAACTTTAGCTCTGATCATCAGTCATATCTTTCAGCTATGTTTTCCTTCAGCTCTGATTTTCTGTTCCCTATCTTCTCCCAGTATCCCATGTTAGATTCAGGGGGAGCAAGACATCTAAGGGAAAGAGATCATTTAAATTCATTGCATATCTTTACTCTTGGGGACATGTCTAATCCAATGTGGTACTCAGTACTCACTCTCTACATGTCATCTCAGTCTTGGTATTCTTGTGGTTTCTTCTGTTTGCTCTGGCTAGTAGATGCATCTGTGTTATCTAACCTTGCTTTCACAGGTTCATTCCATCCTAAGCCAACTCAAGACCACAAGGTAAGTATATGCATCACAATCATATGTATGATGAATTCTTGTTGATGTACATACTGTTTGCAAGAAGGACTCATGGGCATGAAGGTATTCTCTTTAATACTTTTTGCTCTGATGCATATAGCCAAGATACATGTAACACATTGCCTGCTCCATCATGGTTATGCTATCACATGCTTCTATATTTCATATTCACATGATTGCATACATGTAGGGGGAGCCTATGCTTGTTACATGTCTTTCCGAAGCTTTACTTGCTATTCTTTATATCTTTATCTAAAGCTTTGATGTATGTTGCCATCAATTACCAAAAAGGGGGAGATTGAAAGCACAAGTGCTCCCTAGGTGGTTTTGGTAATTAATGACAACATATCTTTTGTTGGACTAACACTTTTATCTAGTATGTTTCAGATAAGTTCAACAATGGAGTGGCATGGACTAAAGGATGTGGGAACTCCTTAAAGATGCTAAGGACAAAGGATTGGCTCAAGCTTCAAGCTCAAGACTCTTCATTTTACATTTAAGTGATCCAAGATCACATTGAGTCTATAGGAAAAGCCAATATTATCAAGGAGGAATGAGGTGTTGCGTAATGAGCCTCTTGCTCCAAAGTGCTTAGTGATATGCTCCAAATACCCTCAACTACTTTCCTACTTCCACACATTTGTCCTAAACCTAAAGTCAAACTCGGCCCCACTAATTCTTTCCATCCGGCGCCACCAAGTTTGGATGTCTTAGCCACTGCCACAAACCCTAGGCAAATCGGTCTCACCAATAGGGATCTCGGTCTCACCGAGATGGGATTGTAATCTCTCTGTGTATGTCCATTATCAAAATCGGCCTCACCGAGTTTGAGCAATCGGTACTACCGAGGTTACAATGCAAACTCTCTGGTTAACTCATTATCAAAATCGGTCCCACCGTGTTTGATAATCGGTCAAACCGAGTTTGCCTGACCAACTCTCTAGAAAGCTTATTACCAAAATCGGTCCCACCGAGTTTGTGTAATCGGTCTTACCGAGATTATGTTATGCCCTAACCCTAACCGAATCGGTCCCACCGAGTTGCATTCCAGTCCCACCGAAAACACTAACGGTCACATTATTTGCTAAATCGGTCTGACCGAGTTTAACGATTCGGTCCCACCGAGTTTGGTAGATTGTGTGTAACGGTTAGATTTTGTGTGGAGGCTATATATACCCCTCCACCTCCTCTTCATTCGTGGATAGAGCCATCAAACTGAACCTACACTTCCAGTATCCTATTTCTAAGAGAGAACTACCTACTCATGTGTTGAGGCCAAGATATTCCATTCCTACCATATGAATATTGATCTCTAGCCTTCCCCAAGTTGCTTTCCACTCAAACCCTCTTTCCACCAGATCCAAATCGTATGAGAGAGAGTTGAGTGTTGGGGAGACTATCATTTGAAGCACAAGAGCAAGGAGTTCATCATCAATGCACCATTTGTTACTTCTTGGAGAGTGGTGTCTCCTAGATTGGCTAGGTGTCACTTGGGAGCCTCCGACAAGATTGTGGAGTTGAACCAAGGAGTTTGTAAGGGCAAGGAGATCGCCTACTTCGTGAAGATCTACCGCTAGTGAGGCAAGTCCTTCGTGTGCGACGGCCATGGTGGGATAGACAAGGTTGCTTCTTCGTGGACCCTTCGTAGGTGGAGCCCTCCGTGGACTCGAGCAACCATTAACCTTCGTGGGTTGAAGTCTCCATCAACGTGGATGTACGATAGCACCACCTATCGGAACCACGCCAAAAACATCCGTGTCTCCAAATTGCGTTTGAATCCTCCAATCCCTTCCCTTTACATTCTTGCAAGTTGCATGCTTTATTTTCCGCTGCTCATATACTCTTTGCATGCTTGCTTGCTATATGTTGTGAATGTTAAACTTGTGCCTAAACTCCACTCAAACTTTAAAGAAACTTAAAAACTGCAACTTTGGTACTTAGTGTCTAATCACACCCCCTCTAGACACCTCTTCTCAAGGTCCTACACAAACAGAATAGCAGGACATAATTTCACATATATGATGGCTAATTAAACAGGATAGCATGACACAATTTCACATGTATGATGGCTAACTAAATAGGACAGAATGACATACTTCAAAATATGATGACTATGTAAACAGGATGACATGATATAACTATACGATGTGTCTATTAAAGTGGTTGGCATGCCATAAATCACAAACATGTCGTCGATGGAAACATGATGGCATGATATAATTCACGCATAGAATGACATAATTTAAAATATGATGACTATGTAAACATGATGAGATGATATAACTATATTATGTCTTTAGAACATGGGTTGGCATGCCATAATTCAGATACATGCTGTCTATGTAAACATCATGGCATGACATAATTCAAATATATGATTTATATACTAAGGAGTGAGCAGAGGGAAATTGCATATATGATGTGTCAACTAAGGAGATGGCATTCAATATTGTGTATATGATGTAAAAAAATAAGCATTGCAATACAACATATGCATTATATGAGTAATATAACCCTGCCAAGTTTGAGCATACACCTCAGGGGGATAATAGGACTGGTCATCTGCCTCTGAATCCTCCTCTGAAGAGCTATCTGTAACCAGCAAGATATCTGCTTCAGCAGGTAGCATTGTCTGCTCTAAAGACCTTGTTTTCACTCCAGATTTCTCCATCACCAATTCAAATGGCTGATGCACAGGAAGAGCAGTTGAATATACAAACATTGTTGACAAAAGAAATGAGAAATACAAAAAAAGGACGACATGGTATAATTCACATATATGACGCTTGCCTAAACAACATGGCATTGCATAATTCACATACATAATGCCTTGCAACAAGATAACATTGCATAATTCACATATATAATGTCTTGCAACTAGATGGCATTGCATAATTCACATATATGGTAATTAGACACTAAACAGGTGGCATTCACAAAAAGCATGTCTAAACTAAGCAAATGACATAGCAATGCAAGATACCATACGCACGATATGAGTAACATAACCTTGCCAAGTTAGGGCATGCACCTCAGGGGGGAAATATGACTGGTCATCTGTCTCTAAATCCTCCTCTGAGGAGCTATCAGTAACCAGCAAGATATGCGCTTCGTCAGATAGCATTGTCTACTCTGAAGACCTTGTTTCCACTCCAGAATTTTCCATGACCGTGCTGATTGGCTGATGCACAGGAAGAGTAATCGAATGTACTAAAATTGTTGACAAATTTAACACATAATAAAAAAATGATGGCATGATATAATTCACATATAAGATGACTGGTTAACCAGGGTGGCATTGCAAAATTCACATATATGATGCCTGGCTAGACAAGATGGCATTGCATGATTCACATATACGATAAAGAAACAAAACAGATGGCATTGACACAAAGCATGTCTAAACTAAGCAGATGACATCTTTAATGTATACAGTAAGCAATGCAAGGCACCATATGCATGATATTACCAACATCAAGATGTCAAGTTAGAGCGAAGACCTCATGGGGTAAATAGGAGTGGTCTTCTCTTCCGAATCCCCTCGAACAGTTATCTTCCTCTTGATTACGATCCGAAATGGGTGGAGGGGGCTGCCTTTGCGCCCACCATGGAACGACATCTGCATGAAATTTTATTGCCACGCAAGGCTCATCTCTTTGCTCTACATGATCAGTTCCATTGTGTACAATAACTGGCATGCATAGGAATAAAACATAGTGAGATTATGTAAGGAGTGCATGCACAAATCCAGAGTGATGGTAGCAAACTGTAGATAGACCCAAAACCAATGATAGCAGGCAGATAATAGCTTTAGTTAAAAAATACAGATAATGGCTCCTTTGATGTTTGTTTGCACCCAACATGAAACTCATAGTAGACACCGGAGATTAACCATATAGTAGACAGATAGTACTGATTGCTGCCCCAATATGTACCCCACAACCATTTAAAAACTCAAGTTTCAGCATTAGTTTGGACCTGACTCGGAGTCTAATAGGTGAACACAACGATAATGTAGCATGTCATCATATTAAGCGACGCATAACGTAAGCAGACACGGAAGAGTGCGACCTCTCTTGCGGACCCGTGTAGTCCTCAAGGTCATCTGCCCAGTTGATGATGGTAATGTAGTTGTCGTGGCTGCGGCAAGGGAAGAAGATCTGAGGCGGCGAAAGACAGTCTGGAGAGCAGATCCCTGCTGTGGTGAACCCTTCCGTCGTTGGTGCAGCTGAGCTGGGATGGAACACAGCCCCGCAGGAGCAGGACAAACCACACAAGGTTTTCTTTGACACATATCTGTAACAGAAGTAATTGAGTAAGTGCTTGTTTGAATTTCAGGATTCTAACAATGCAGGGATAGGAAATAGACAGGAATAGGATAGGAATGCACGTGCAAAACAGAGAATTTAAAAACACAGGATTTCTGCCAATCTGGAAGTTTGATTCACAACAATTGGAAGATCACAGGATGCAAAAAAGCATGGTGAGATTAAGTCAAACCACAAGAAAATGTACGGTGATAATGCTATTATGCTACTATCTCTTAGTCTTGTGCTTGATGAATAGGAATATGAAAAGGAGGAGAATTGGAAATTAGAATTCCTACGTTTTTTCTTTCAAGGAGACACTAAAGGAACAAATCCTACAGTTTTCCTTTGCACCATTCCTTTGCACCAAATTCATGAAAAGTAGTACCATAGGAAACTTTCCAATTCCTATGTTTTTCATTCACTTTTCCTTTCAAGCATCAAGATTCTAGTAGGCAGGCTTGAGCAAGGAAAATCCTACACTAAAAAATGTTTTGTGCTACTTCTATTACTTTGGACCCAGGCCACTGCCATACTAGCTCAACTCCTGTGCCCATCGACAAATTCACAGCTCAAACGCGAGAGATAAATAATGATGGCGTTCAAGAGAGTCCATCATGGATAGCTAAGTTGCACGGTACCTCACTGCTTGTCATATAGTAGGATAAAATAATCGTATTTCCCGTTACTACGAGTGCTCAGTGGACAATATATATAACATGTAGAGTAAAAAAGAGATGCAACAAGTGTACAACCTCTTTGGCGAATCCATGTCAATCTCAGCGTGATTGGGTTGGCCGGTGAGGATGCTCCGGCTGACTTTGCTGTTGGAGTAGGGGAAGAAGATCTTAGGCGTCTGGAGATGGAGCCCGAGGTACTGCTCCGCTGTGATGGAGGGTTTCATCGTTGGAGCAGCTCGGGTGAGTTGTACGACGCCAAGGCTGAAGCAGGACAAGAGAGACAACGAACAACGTTAACCTGAGTAGAATTCTAATAGCATCTCCAATACATGACGTAAAATACATAACCACAAAGTGCTAGATGTAAAATACATCAGCCGCTCATCTTTGAACTTAACTGTCGAAACTGAACTTAACTGTCCAAACTGAACCTAACTGTCCAAACTGAATTTTGCTGTCGAAACTGAATTTTGCTGTCTAAACTGAACGCACTAGCAAGGTGAGGCTACACATCGGTCGACTGACTTTTTCATCTCTGGTCAGTCAATTTTGCAGCTGTTGGATACGAAATCAAGGGCCTGCGGTTCATCTTCAACCTCCACCCCTCCTGAGCCGCCAGCCACCACCGGCCAAACAACAGCCCCCATGTCGCCATGGCGGCGATGCGCCGCCCACCCGCCTTCAAAACGCCCCATCATCTGGTCCGCCGCCCCGGCCATCCCTCTAGGCCCCCCCGTGCCGAGCTTTTTCTCCGGCTATCCCCACGCCACCGCCCCGCCGACGCCCCGCCACCGCCGGCGACCACCGCCCCCATCCTGAACCCTAAGATAGATAGTGGGGTACCTCTCTGGCGAGCCCCCCTCCCCGCTGCGGCTGGTTCTTCCTTCACCCCGGCGAGCCCACCCCTTGGAAATCGACTGACCCAAAAGTTGATTCAGTCGACTGAAGTGTAGCCAAATTGGAGCAGCATCGCAAGAAAGAGCAAGAGCGAGAGCAGCAGCGCGAGCAAGAGCAATAGCAAGAGCAGACCAGGCAGGGGACCGAGAGCAAGAGCAGAGCAGCAGCGCGAGCAAGAGATAAAGAGCAGCAGCTCCTACTGATGTGGACGTCACCGCCGAGGGAGCGACGCCGTGGAGGAAGTGGCCGGCGACGCCGCCGTGGATGCAGCCGTGCCGTGTCGGCTCGAGACTGAGCGCCGGCAGCACCATGAGATCGAATCAAGAAGAAAATGCGGCGATTAGTGTACAACCTCTTTGGTGGCGCCGATTAGGCCGCAGCTTCATCCGAGGAAACGGTGATGATGATGCTCTTCCGGTGGTGCAGGTGAAGACGGTGATGTGGGAATGGAGGTGGCGCGAAAGACGAGGGGAACGTCGGGGCAGCTCCTTGGAGGTGGAGGACGGGTGGCTGAACCGGCGGGGCGATGAGATCGACGACGGATCCTCATCCGCACCGTGGATGAGGGAGGTCGAGGTGTTACTATGGGCGACTTCGTCGGGGAAGAAGCTCCGCTGGGTGGCGGACGGAGCAGGGTGTGGGGTTTCGCGCGGGTTTTCGCGGCCTCGGTGTACGAATGGGTGGGCGGATGGGATGGCAGTGGGGAACCATGGCTTAGAGACGCGCTTGTCCGAAATGTGGGGTAAGTTATGAAAGTACCCCCCACCGATTTGAGGCGGTTCTTTCGGTTCAGGGGTACCACGGGCATTTCGCGTGTCGGGATTTCACAGGAGGTGGGAATTTTCGCGTGTGTTGTAATTTCGGAATAGCAAGGCGCGGGTTGAGATGGAGGGAGTTCTCGGAGCACAACGAGACAAAGATATATCTTAAATATTTCGGGCTAACAAGGCGCGGGTTGAAGAGGCGGGAGTTTCGCAGCATGATAGACAGAGGCGCTAGCTTCAATTTTCGGCATAACATGGCGCGGCTTGAAATTTCGGAAGAACAAGCTTAACGTGTACCCAAAAAAATACAATTTGCACCTCAACACGCACAACACACACACAAACACCATTTAGACTAGAGTAAGGTACACGTGCATTGCACGCATGAGATTTGACAACCAAATTATGAGTAAATACCACACTATAGCATGCAAGCTCTGAGTCATATATGCATGATGTAGATGTTCGTTTAATTCATATAGTTCATTTCATTCAAAATCATCTAGTTTTTATAAGAAAGCTAATCTATTTTAGGATTCGTGGAATTGTGCGTTGTAAGACATAAAGTAAAAGCAAATAATGGCAAATCTTGTAGAAAAACATTTGGGCAATTATGATACGGAAGATTCTAGAACAAATAAGAAGTGCTTGTGTTTTGATGTTTGTGCATTATTCTTAAGTTCAACCATGGAGTTTTCTAGATTATACATGTGGCGAAATCTGGTGGAATTTAGATGATATCCAACGGCCAATAGTGCTCAAATTTTCCATCTTTGGAAGTTCGGATTCGCCTCATCCAACGACCATCTTTCAAAGTTAAAGTTACCCGCTCACAATAAATATATATATATATATATAATATAGGGGTATAGATATAGATATGTGATGCGAAAGCCGCCCATCATCTCCAATTACATGAACGGATGCGACATGGGCAAATGATGTCTGCCATCGGTATCTCAAATTCAAATTATTCTGACCTTGTTCAATGTGTATACATTACAACATGCTCGTTTCCAAAGCACACTGCGTAGATCTCCGTTATATTCATGCATGCATGGGTTTCAAACATCAGGATCTCTTATTCAAATATTTCAATTCAACTTTACATTGATTATGACCTCACCTATTCTTTTACACCCACACAGTAGTCTTCTCTTTATAATTGTACCACTAACTTTCTCTCGTGCATGCATGCACACACACTACCAGTCGGCATTATCTATCGCACGCTTGCAATATTTTTCTTCAGGTCGGTCTCCCATGAAGGCACACACCCACACACATCCCCCTCTCCCTCATACCGGGCATTCTTTATCTCTCACGCGTGCATGCGCAACGATCGATGTTCCTCTATGTATGTGTGTATATAGCTAGGTCTTTCATAGTTTTCCACACAAACCGATCAATCGATATATCCAGTGAGGTCTCACCCTCTTTCCCACGTCCACATCGATCAATCTATACCTCTCCCACGTCCACATCGATCAATCTGTACCTCTCTATATAGGATTAACATAAACAGCTAATACACCCACATTAATTATATATCCAACGTCCCCCTCTCATCATCTATGCCTTCCGCTTCATCTCTCAGATGCGTGCACAATGGTGAAGACAGGGGGCAGTAAGGGCGGCCACCCCCCCTAACATCACTATATATCGAGGCTAATATCAATGTGATCATTAGAAAATTGCTGCTAAAAAGGTTTAATTTCATGAATTGATCCTCCTCGTAAAGGATTAGCAATGCTTGGCCCCCTAGCTCATTTATTTTTCATGGCTCCGCCACACAGGTAACAACAAGCGTGTTCGCCTCCTCTCTCTAAATATCGATCTCACACTTGTGCATTCCTTCATAGTCTCCCTCCACTCGGCCCCTCGCACCATCTTCTATCCCCCACCGGATTTTGCCACATGTACAATCTAGCAGACTCCATGGTTGAACTTAAGCATAATGCACAAACCTCAAAACAACAGTGGTTCTCTTTTTTTCTATTTGAATTGCCATTATTTGTTTTTAGTTTATGCTTTACAACGCACAATTCCATGAATCATAAAATAGATTAAGGGCTTCTTTGATTCAAAGGATTCTCAAAGGAATTTTGGAGGATTCTAATCATTAGGAATTTTTCCTATCTTGGTTGTTTGATTCGTAGGATTGTAAACCATAGGAATTTTTCCATATGATTCATTTGCACTAGATTTCATAGGAAACATCCCATCCACTCAAACATCTTTGAAAGAATTCTGCGTTTTTTCTATGCACAATCAAACACTCGTACAATCCTGTAGGATTCAATACGGCATTCCACTATAATCCCATGTTTTTCCTATTCACGCGTTCTTAGCTTTTTTATAAAAACTAATTTGATTTTGAATGAGATGAACTATAAGAATTAAACGAAGGGCTACATCACGCATATATGATTAAGAGCTTACATGCTATAGTGTGGTATTTATTCATAATTTGGTTGCAAAATCTGATGCGTGCAATGCACATGTAAATTACTAGTACTTCGAGTATGTGCAAAACACGTAAATTAGAATACCAATGTCACACTACACAGTGTCTCTCTTACAGTTCATGAAGCCACGTGGCACATGTGGAGGCGTTGTTGCGACCTCCTTGCGTGGATTGATCACAGTGACGTGCTGTTGGTTCCAGAAGAATGTACTCGTCCTCCCTGAGCCATACTGGCGGTACATGCACGAAGCGAAGATGTGCACGCACGCCACACACGCACTCATTCCCTCGCACGCACACGCGGGTACACGGGCGGATGCAATTTTGTACCAAGATCCACCCCATGTGATAATTTGACGCGTGTAAAGTCGTTCACTTCATTGATGGTCAACTAATACAGCGCATGCAAATTGAGTGGACGTGAGGGCGGAAGAAAGACATTATTACTCCAGTGCGCGCATGCGAGTAGTTAAATCGTGCGTTGCTAGTAGTACTTCCATTGGTCTCCTTCGTACTTTGTGCCAATTTCTTTGTCCTTGCTCTTGACCACTATGTCATCCATGTAGGCTTCTACATTTTTGTGCATTTGGGGCTCAAAAGCGTCGTGGACTACTCTTGCAAACATTGAAGCAGCATTCTTCAAACCGAAAGGCATCCGTATGAAACAGTATGTGCCACATGGTGTAATGAATGCGGTTTTCTCTTCATCTTCTCCTGCCATGAATATCTGATGATATCCTGAGTATGCATCAAGAAATGAAAGCAAATCACATCCAGCCGTGGAGTCAACAATCTGGTCTATACGTGGCAAGGGAAATGGGTCTTTGGGACAAGCTTTATTAACATCTGTGAAGTCAATACAAAGTCTCCATTTCCCATTTGCCTTGCGTACAACTACCGGATTGGCCAACCACGTGGGATTTTGACAGTAACATAATATTTACGCATTTGAGCAGTGTAGTCTACTTGAAATTTATGTTCCACTAAACTCATCGGGAGCCGTTTCGGGCCTAGAAACCAAAACCATCAATTAATCTTTACCTTGTTCCCATCACATTCGAAAGCCTGCTCACACCTACTACCATAGGAATTTTTCCATATGATTCATTTGCACTAGATTTCATAGGAAACATCCCATCCACTCAAACCTCTTTGAAAGAATTCTGCGTTTTTTCTATGCACAATCAAACACTCGTACAATCCTGTAGGATTCAATACGGCATTCCACTATAATCCCATGTTTTTCCTATTCACGCGTTCTTAGCTTTTTTATAAAAAAACTAATTTGATTTTGAATGAGATGAACTATAAGAATTAAACGAAGGGCTACATCACGCATATATGACTAAGAGCTTACATGCTATAGTGTGGTATTTATTCATAATTTGGTTGCAAAATCTGATGCGTGCAATGCACGTGTAAATTACTAGTACTTCGAGTATGTGCAAAACACGTAAATTAGAATACCAATGGCACACTACACAGTGTCTCTCTTACAGTTCATGAAGCCACGTGGCACATGTGGAGGCGTTGTCGCGACCTCCTTGCGTGGATTGATGACAGTGATGTGCTGCTGGTTCCAGAAGAATGTACTCGTCCTCCCCGAGCCATCTTGGCGGTACATGCACGGTTTAAGATGTGCACGCACGCCACGCACGCACTCATTCCCTCGCACGCACACGCGGGTACACGGGCGGATGCAATTTTGTACCAAGATCCACCCCATGTTATAATTTGACGTGTGTAAAGTCGTTCACTTCATTGATGGTCAACTAATACAGCGCATGCAAATTGAGTGGACGTGAGGGCGGAAGAAAGACATTATTACTCCACTGCGTGCATGCGAGTAGTTAAATCGTGCGTTGCTAGTAGTACTTCCATTGGTCTCCTTCGTATTTTGTGCCAATTTTTGACAGTAACATAATATTTACGCATTTGAGCAGTGTAGTCTACTTGAAATTTATCTTCCACTAAACTCATCGGGAGCCGTTTCGGGCCTCGAAACCAAAACCACCAATTAATCTTTACCTTGTTCCCATCACATTCGAAAGCCTGCTCACACCTACTAGTACTACGTACCAAACCTGAACGTGTTCCCACTATGCAGTTATTAGTAATACTAGTGCTAGTACTTAGGTTATAAAAAGGGGAACTACCTAGCCGAAAATTACTCTACCTTTCCTCCTCATAAGTGCTTCTTCTTCGTCCGGCGTTGCCATGGCCGGTGAGCAGAGGTCTAGGTCGAGAACTACTCGTAACAAGGAGCGGCAAGCAAGGCTGCGGAAAAAAAGAGGGCTCACGCCACGCAGAGACCTCGAAAGATCTCTCACGGGCAAGCGATGGCTCCCGTGAGCGCCCTAGCCATGAGGCGAACATGCCGAGCCGGCGGAGCTGGAGTCGTTATCCCTCGACGGCATGCCCGATCGGCTCAATAAGCACCTCAATAAGCAGAAGGAGTTCATCCAAGGCTTGACGGAGTTGCTGAAGGAGAGCCTCGACAACATGCCCGCTGAGCTCAATCAGCAGGGGGAGTTAACCGCCGGCTTGGTGATGCTGCTGAAGAAGAGCATTGCCTCGGAGAAGAAGGCAACCGGCGAAATCCTGCGACTTCAGGAGGACAACGCGAAGCTCTGCCACGAGCTCTGTTGCAAAAGGCAGTGCCTAGGAGGCGCTTAGGCACGCCTAGGCGCTAGGCAATGGCCAGACGCCTCGCCTAGGGCATAAATGGTAGTCTAGGCAGTGCATGCAACAAATTGTTTACCCAAGCAAGAAATCATGCCATATTGCACGGAAATGCCAAACATCACATATTCAAATGGCAGTAGCTGGTAGTTAACTTATTTATCTTCTCTAAATTAACATCAGTACACATATAATAACCACAAATACACCCTGATAGTAGAATCTATATTACCGCCTAGGCTGCGCCTAGGGCAGTTACGCACCGCCTAGGCACTAGGCAATGGCCAACCGCCTCGCTTACGCCTACCGCTTTTTCCAACCTTGGCCACGAGATAGACCTGTTGAAGGATAAGAACGCCGGTTGGAAGAAGCTGCATGAGAATAGTAGTTCCTTGATGAAGATGATGCAGGCCCTCGTCATGGAACAGAAGGAGGAGTTGGCGAAGCTCCGCATCGAGCACCCGGCTGCTGTCAAGGTACGTAATGCGGTCGTGGAACAGATGATGACGGCTCGCGTCGAGAAATCCCGCGTGATGGACAGAATGAAGAAGATGGAGGAGGAGACGCGCAAGGAGATGGAGGTCGTGGAGGCGATGAAGAAGCGATTCACGACTCATGCGAATTAGATCATTTGAGGTGATAATCTTCCTTCTTCTTTTGCTGCTGTGTTTCATCTTTTACTTCGGGTGTTTCGCCGCACGTGTCACGTTCTCTGCGATGCATGAATAGAATAATGGTTTTTGTTTTTTGAGGGAATGAGTAGAACAATGCTAATAATGAGATGACTAGAAAATTAGATCATTTTTTATCGCCATATGGCACTGGGCTACCGTGTTTCGTGCTCCTCCATCACAGTACTACTCCAGTGGAAAACTTGAGTATACCGCACGGTTCTTTGCTCCTCCTCGATCAGGTCGTCACGATTTATCGAAAGCAGTCAAATCACAAGGCCCCGCCTTCCAGCAGTAATGAGCCGTCAAATCACAAAGGCCCTCGCCTCTCGTGAAACCGACCAAGCTAGACTGCCCCGCCCTCTAGCCTTTTAGAAAATGTATACTTTTGTATAGCAGTAGTATCGATGGATTGCGCCATGGAGTAAAACTTGAAATTAAAAAAAAGGTGGTACATATAGAGAGCGCTCGTCGCCAAATTATGCATATAGTACTATTAAAAAGGCTAGTCACAATAATGGTGTCCAGCACAACCCACCCCTCAAATAAAACTAAGCACCCTGGAATTCTTTGACAAAACTAAGCACCCTGAAATTCTTTGGCAACTAAACTGCTGGCTATATGATCTTGGCCATATATATTGTACGTATATAATGTGAATAAACGAGTGGTAGTCCTATACCAACTAAAAGATGAAATGTAAGAAATACTAGTATGTACTTACTGAAGAGTTAAAGTAACAAGAAGAAACATAACATAGTTTTGCTGGGGGCTCAGCACAACATAACCCTCAAATTAAATTAAGCACACCTGAAATTAAACTTTGCAACTATTCCGGTAGACACTGCATTAGAACCACCATGAGCAACGACACTGCCACCTTACTCGGAGTCCTCGTCCATGTCCTCGACTTTGTCCTTGTCCCTCTTCCTCTTGGCCGATACTTCTTTGCTTGAACCGCCAACTTGGCTGTTCCTCTTCATCGAACCCTTGTAGATATTGAAACAAAGGTAGCCATCCATTGCAGCGTACTGGATGTGGTCTATATCTAGTACATTCCGCTGCCATGCATGACGATGAAACGTGTATGGGGGTTTCTCCAGTTTACCATACGAAGGATGAACCATGGCTCCTGCCAGGGTCAGCATTGAAGGCTGACGAGAGGACACCAGCCGATTCTTTTGGAGGTCGAAGGTGTTGCCTACAACAAGGCCTATCTGATGCAGGACTTCTTTGTCGTTACCAAAGTCTACAGCAACGAATTTGACTAGGTTGCTCTCGAGGAAGTCCTTAAAATCCTAGCACTCAACGTCGGCATAGCATATGTGGTAGACCAAGCATAAGTCATGCACGCAAACCTGGATCATGGCGGGCTTCTTCCTCTCTTCGTCCTTTAGATCCTTCTCTCGTCCCACGACTGTGGTGTACTCAACATCTAGCCCGACGACCCACTCATCATGTGAGTCTTCGAACATGCGTCTGAAGCGAGAAAGGCATCCTTTCAACGTCGCGGAAGAACGGGTGTAGATGACGTCGAAATCATCGCCGGTGATGGTTCTAACCTTGTACTCACCGCCGATCGGGGAGATTTGGGACGCCATGGATTTGGGAGGAGGGTTAGGATTAGTGGAACTGCCGTAACGTGAATGGACGGGACGACTAGGAGCGAACCGCCGTAGTATTAAAGGATGTGCAGGGACGAGTAGGAGCGAACTGCCAGTGTGCGAACGGCAGGGTAGTGGCTTTCAATTCTCCCATGATACGGGCTACCGAGAGCCCTTGGATCGGAGATCGAATGGTTGCATGGCGTGATTCTAGACCAATGGGTGAATATCCTATCCTGGAGGGTTATTCTGCAAATTTTCAGCAACTTAGCATGCGACCGTTTGATCTCAAATCCAAGGGCTGCCAGCAGCCCGTATCATGGTCGCGCCTACCACGACCGTCGCGTCGCTTCGTGCAGATCACGCCTTTGGAGATTTAACACGGTGCGTTAGGCTATCGATGTTGGCATGTCATGCATAGTCATCACTTAGTCACTCATACTACAACAAGGTTGGCTATAAGTGTATTTTTTCACTCCTCTCTATCTCTTTCTTCACTCCTCCGTCCCATAATATAAGAACCTTTTGACACTAGTGTAGTGCCAAAATGTTCTTATATTATGGGACACAGTATGCACTAGTATTTATTGCATTTGCCAAGGAGTGACCTTTTCCAATGAAATGGTGTTGCTAAGTTTGCTTCATTTAATTAGCTATAGACTCAGGCTGGTTGTAATGGGAAGTATCATATACTAATATCATGCATATGATACTAGTGTATGACACCTCATCAAGTACTACCTCCCTAATGCATATACATATGATACTAGTATATGATACTATGCATTAGGGAGGTAGTACTTGATATAATTAGCAATAGACTCAGGCTGGTTGTAATGGGAAGTATCATATACTAATATCATACATATGATACTAGTGTACTACCTCCCTAATGCATAGTATCATATACTAGTATCATGTTGTACTTTATTTATTACCATGCATGACACATAGTAGTATAGCATTTATTATGATATAGTATCATGATATGATATTCAACCCTCTTTTTCTTCATTTAATTTTATGACACCTCATCAAAATTGCCTAGTTGACATGCATGATACTAGCTATGATACTACCATTACAACTAGCCTCAAAATTGTCTTTTCACCTAGGTACACGCGCTTAGCACCGTTTCTTCCTTGGGTCACCAAACTAGTCTCTCTCTTCTTGATTAACTTGCCACATCAGACTTTATGCCTATGTGGCAAGCTTAAGCACCTGTAGGAGCAAGTAAGTACAATAGTGCGCTTTGCCGCTTTACATGGCATTTTGCATATGTGGAGGAAAGAGAGGCAAGGAAAAAGTGGAGAAGTGGGCTCTCATGCAAGAGCCAGCCTCTAGTACTACATGGTGGAGCATTGGGAGAGGCACATGTATGGAGGTGGTCAGAATCGGAGACTCACGCCGGTCGAAGCGCCATGATTAAAATGATAATGGCAAGTCAAATCACGGGCCCCACCTGTCCAGCAGATAACTTCATTGTCAAATCACACAGCCCTCGTTTGCAGCAGCCTACTCCCTCGTCTTCTCGCGTCTCTGTCGAACCGACTAGGCGGAACTATCCCGCCGCCTACCGGGCAGGAAAAGCCCCGCCCTCGACTTTTAAATAGTATATAGTATACTAATTTTGTATCCATGGATTGCGCCCGCGCCATGGAGCAAAGCGTCTAGAAAACGGCGGTACACATGTACGGAGTATACAGCACGCACGTCGTGTTCGCGTCGCACCCCAGAAGGTCGGTCGGTCTGGCACGCTCCTCTCCGAATGGAATGCGCGTCATATTGCGTTCGCACACACATGTGGGATGGCAATTGAGAACCGACCATAGGCACACTCCCCGGCCCCGCAAGTCGGGTGACTTAATAGAGGAGGGAGACGAGCGATAGTACTAGAGAAGTGTTGTACTACGTTGGTGCCTGGACTATCCCTGCAAGACACGGAAGATCAGTTCGGCCATGCATGTGACCAGACTCCAGCATACACGCCTGGATTGACTATCGTCTACATATCGTGCAGGCTGTGTTGTACATGGCTGTAGTTGTGGTGAGAAATCTAAAAAAAGGTTTCTTGTAATCTCGCAAAATTATGTGTCATGTGCTTCGGATCACTGCGAGGGTTAAACAGCAACAACTGAGTTGGGCTAGTCATTGGGGGCACATGCACGAACAGTGACTACTCGGCTACCATCTAGGTCAAGCCAGCTATGTTAATTAGGACATCTATGGACAGACCCCTTTTCTACGAGTTTATCTTTAATTTGAGCTTTGTTCCTCGTCTAGTTTGTCTGTCGGGATTCATGTTGTCGCCTTTGGGCGGTGAGGTTATGATTTCTTGTCATGTGGCATTTTTCGTGTTATATGTTATAATCCGGCGCTTTAGATCAAAATGACGACAACTGCGCCTCCGGGCTACGTGCATGAAGACTTCTCGACAGTCATTGACGAGGTCAAGCCGGCTCCGGTAGACAAAAGAAAACTAAGTACTACTCCACTATATAGGCAGGAGCCTCCGCGCTTGCTTGCTAGTGTTGCTCTCTTCACACCGTCTCGGCCTCTCCAGATCTAAACACGACAGCGGTGGACACTCTCTCTCTCTCTCTCTCTCTCTCTCTCTCTCTCTCTCTCTCTCTCTCTGCTCACCGCTGGTCACAGATCCAGCCGGATCCTCTCCGCCGGGGAAGGTGAGAAGGTGCAACGTTCACGTGGTCGTCCTCGGCGACGACTCTTACCCACTGGGCGCGTCCCGATCAGCCTGCCTTGCCGTTCTCTCCCAAGCACCGCTGGCGAGGGAGGGCCTCCGACCTCTAATTCCTCGCTGCCGTAGTGTGGGCAGATCCAGCCTCCCGCCGCCAACCTAGCGACATCCCGCGACCATCGGTATAACTTCCTTGAAACCGCCTTGCTCTACTCCCGAGCTCGGCGTCGCTGCATTTGTAACTTTTACTATTTCTCGTGCCCCTCGTAGATAGGATCGATCGGCTGTTCGAAAACCACCTAATTTTTTACGTTTAAGAGGTAAAACTAGTTCATGCACTCGAATCTAGTACTACTTGGTTCAAACAAGGAAGAAAGGGGTTAAGGGGGTGGGGGTGGGGGAGGATTTGTTACCTGAATCTAGGACTTGGTGAAAGAGGAAATAATGGGGCGAAAAGTAGCGAGACCTGCTATCCAACTGGTCTCTAGGTCTAATAGGGAAATAAAGGGAAACGCAGTACAAACTCAATATAAACCCGATCTATTGGTTGAAAAAGGAAAGAAAGTGGGGACTGGGGGACAAGTCAACAGAGTAAGTCCAGCACTAGATTTGCTAGCCTCACACAGTATAAGGTGGCTATACCGAACAAAAATGGGACCAACCCAGATATCCTGCTCTGATGTTTGTTTCCCCGAGCCACTCTTATGTAATGCCACTGGTAAAATGTAGCAGTCGCACTGTTAAAAGTAAGGACACATTAAACCAATGTTGTTTTCAATGTAATGCCTCCAGTAATATGAATCAATGGCACTTCTTTACATGTCCTGCTAAAATTTCCCATTAAGATAAGTTGGTTCTTTTTGTTAGAAATGCAACTGTCCTGGTCCGCCTACTCTCCCGTGCCCAAAGTAATGTCGTATTTAACGGTTGTCATAGTTAATCCTGATGCCCACACTAATATCTAGCAATGCCACTGCTTTAGAAATTGCTACTGTCCTTGTAGGATTGCCATTCAGATAAGGAACATGCTTCTTTTCATTTGATGCATGTTTCATCACTTGTTACTTGTTAGTCACCCTCCTTTCCACCTTTTTGTGCAAACAGAGATATACATTTCACGCTCGATCTTAGTTGAACTGCACAAATGATATCCAAATTATAGTTGAGCATTCCAGGAGCTTCACAACCAACCTTGATGTTGCTCAATTTTATTGCAACTAATGAAGAAGAAGCTATGTGGGTTTCGTTTTCTGATGGAAATGGAACCGGGGCTGGAGCCCTTTTCTTAAAAAAAATTGAAGAAGAAGCTGCTAGCTCACGGGACATTGCTTCATTTTAGGTGAACTGCACCAAAAGGTTCCATGAATTGAATCATCCATGTTGGTGACTGAAAAGGCCAGCTTCAGCATCCCAGTCTAAGCACCCCCGGCCTCCATCCTTGCGACGCACGGTACACCTCGTTTGCCACCTTCTCGACCCTAGTGTCACTGATAAAATGAAGTAATAATACAGTTAAAATAGAGCGAGTGTCATCTCTATCATTTCATTTCCAATGTAGATAAAGAAAGTGCTTCTCTTTGTTAAAGTATGTTTCATCAACTAGTCCCATTGTTAATGTTTAAGCGTTTCTGCAAACTGGGGTGCTTAATTTTAGTTGATATGTACAAAAATAGAGATTTAAATGTCTCGAGGTGCCTCCTTGTACTACTACGGTACACTGATGTTCATCACTGGCAGAAGGTGTATCTGGGGGACTTGGGACGATGTCCAGTATGAGGCGTACCATATGAGGCGTCGCAGGGCCCATCTCGCCCTCGCAGCATGGCATACTATGATACTATCGCAATATTTTCTTCTATTTATTTTGTGTGTTTCATCAACTAGTGCCACTATAATGTAATCACGCTTTTTCATTATCTGTGCAAACAGGGTTATTCAGCTGCATTTTGGTGGAACTGCACAAATGTACGTAGGGAACCGGCATATATGCAGAGTGCGAGGTGTGCCAAGTAAAAATTACCGACACCAACCATGCTGCATGCACGCATTGGCATCCACCACAACCAATGGGATGTGTGGCGCTCTCTGTGGACGGATCTTTCTCGGCAGCAAATCCTCTAACCAAATACTAGTAGCTTATATTGGCAGTTTTCTAGGGAGTACTCTTTTCTGAAAGAAGCACCAATCTATTTTTCTTTATTTGTACACTGTGTCACAACTTTGACCCAAAGGTCCAGAGCTATTTTAGGGTGATTGGCATAGTACTCGGAGACTGATTGTAAGCATGATTTTCATTAGCTGTCACACTGATTGTAAGCATGAGCAGGTGGAAGATTAGGTTAGTGTGAAGCTTACCTTAAACCCTACCGCCGCCGTTGAAACGAGGCGAGCATCGAGGGAACCGTGGAGAACGTCGGCGAAGCGACGTCGCGCCATCCGGCCTCCTCTTGCGGTGGGAGAACGAATACTCCTGTGGCTCCGGCTGGCTCTGCACCCTCACGAACGGCACACCATACTCGATCGATTCGTTATCCTCTGGGTGCTCGACCTTCGACCTGTACGCCCACCACCTCCGCCTGATTGTCGCCTCGGGCGAATCTGTCTGCTCCATCACCCATAGGAGATACTCGATGAACTCGGAGGACTACGGCGTGACTGTCGCCGAGGAGTACATGTACATCGCCGCCCTCATCGCCGCCGTCTCACTCTTTCGCATACATTTCCACATGGCCCGCACCGTCCTCGAAATCTCCCACTCATTGTGAAACCAACTAAGGATCTCCTTCAACCTGGCTAACTTTGCCTGGTCACCGCCGGTGATCTGCCTGATTCGTTACTGCATCCTCTCCATAGATGTCGTTCTGAGTGGTCCGGTGCTAGTTTTGCAAGATGGGAGGAGAGATGGTGGTCTTGCAATAGAGAAGAGGGAGAGGAGAGGAGGTGGTTTTGGAATGGAGATGATGGAGAGGAGAGGAGGTGGTTTTGCAAAGGAGAGAAAATCAGAAGAGGGAGAGGCGAGACGGTGGTTTTGGAATGGAGATGATGGAGATGAGAGGAGGTGGTTTTGGAATGGAGATGATGGAGAGGAGAGGAGGTGGTTTTGCAATGGAAAAGATCAGAAGAGGGAGAGGCGAGACGGTGGTTTTGGAATGGAGATGATGGAAGGAGAGGAGGTGGTTTTGCAATGGAGAAGATCAGAAGAGGGAGAGGCGAGACGGTGGTTTTGGAATGGAGATGATGGAGAGGAGAGGAGGTGGTTTTGCAATGGAGAAGAGGGAGAGGAGCGTGCGACAATGATTTAGGATTGGGAGAGAGGGCCGGCGCGCTGTGACTGGATCAAAATCAAAATCAATTTACCCTTCAATTAAGAAAGCGACCCCACATTAACTAGTCTCCCTTTTATTCTGGGTCATAATTGACCATGATTTTCACACATAAAATATATGTTATACGTTGCAAAAATAATATAATTTGAAAGTACATTCAGATACGAACCAAACGATACAATTTTTGGTGGCATGCATTCACATTTTGCTTGTCACATACAGTACGTGGTCAAACTTTGACCCAAAATACACAAAACAACAAAAATATACTTCCAAGACCAGCGCCGCTCTTCCGCTCTTCTCTTGTTCCAATCTAAATCCACCGCCGCTCCTCTCCTGTTCCAATCTAAATCCAGCACCGCTCCTCTCCTCTTCCATTTCAAAACCACCGGCCTCCTCTCCTGTTCCAGTCCAAAACCAGCGTCGCTCCTCTCCCGTTCTAATCCAAAACCAGCGCCGCTCCTCTCCTCTTCCATTCAAAAACCACCGCCAGCGACTAAAGGTGTTGTGGAGAAGTAGATCGATGGAGGAGTACAACCGATACGTGAGGATCACAGACGGCGACCCTGTGAAGCTAGCTAGGATGTTGGAGATACAGTCTTGGTTTGACAACAAGGACCAACTAGCGGCGACGGCGACATCCATGGCCAAATATCTGCAACAGAGCGAAAAGGCGGCGATACTCCCAGAGGGAGTCGTGCTGGAGTACATAGAGCTGCTCCTCTGGGCCATGGAGCAAACAGATTCACCGAATCCGATCGTGAGGGAGCGGTGGTGGGAGTATCAATCCCAGATGGAGCATCCACCAGAGATTGAAGGATCGAGCATCTACAGGGTGTCGTTTGTGAGGGTGTCCTGCCAGAGTGAGCCGGTGGAGTCTTCTTCGACCGAACCCAACTGCAAGAGGAGAAAAGCAGTTGGCCCGACGACGCTTCCCCGCCATCGTCTCTCTCGCGGTTCACACCGTCTCACGGGGCGGCTGTCTGCCGCCGAGGAATAAGAGGGGACTGCTCCCCAGCCCAATAGTCATGCAGGTTGTGAATTGTCAGGAGGAGCTTAGGGTTGTCAGTATTTGCAGGTTGTGAATTGTGTTTTGTGTTGTGTATTTTGAGAGTACTTTCAGATATGAATGTCTTTTGAATTTCACATTTGCAGTATTGAGCATATAAAGAATTTTATGAATTTTAGAGATCTATTTTTAGCACTTAAAAAATGTAGTTTCATAGGAGTATAAAATTGCAGACAAGAAGAAACTGCAAGTTTCAGTTTCAGATAAGAAACTGCAAGTTCAGTTTCAGATAAGAAACTGCAACTTTCAGAGGCAGAGCATTTATATTAACACATCCTTTTCAAACAGGGTTAACATCATGTTGGAAGTTTTATTCGTGGTCGAAAATGGAACTACCAGCTAGTTAACATCATGCTGATCAACATTCATGCATAGCACATCTTCATATGATGCAGTCAAAATGCCCACACAATGTTGAGTGTGCGAAACACGAGAAAACGAGGGACGAAGTTTTGGCAAGTGTTGGGCGTGGTTTTGGGCTGCCCGTCTAGGCTTTCATTTTTAACATGCGCAGCCCACGACCTCGGATGGGAGGGCCTGTTTGTATTTTCTTAGGGCCGTCATGTATCGACCGCCTATGGACCTCCCATCCGAGGTTTTATTTTGGCAGCCCAATTTATGTATTTTTTGAAGAAAACGCAGCGGTCTGTTCTATTTTTCTATATAAGAATAGGAACATGAAGTACAACTTATGTTTCCTTTTAACTATATTATATATATTTAAATTATTTTATATGTTATTATATATTATTTTTATTGTCATCATATATTTAATGAGATACTTACATATGTAAGAAAACAATATCCCACATCTTATTAACTTATAAAAATAATTTCTTAACAAATAAAATCCTGGATTGTTTTGGCACGAAAATCCTAGTGATTGTGTACAAAATCTTGGTAAGATTTAAGGACGAATGTAATAATATCACTTATTATTTAAATATATTTATAACAAAATGCTCAACCCTTTTTATTTTTGATAACATTGCTGGCCCAACCCAACATTATAATTAGAATCAGCCCAAAGAAAATCGTGTGATAAAGTGCAAATGGCCTGTAATTTTTTAGGAAATAAAATAAATTGGCCGCATGAAAGCTACATTAATTGTTCACCCAGCCAGCTAATGGTTGTAATTCAAAAAAAAGATCAAATTGACTGTAAATTCTACCGCATAAAAAAGACTGTAAATTCTGAAAAATGGGTTGAATCGTGCCACATTTTGGAGGCTGAAATGTGGGCCAATAGGTGAAGCCAACGCAAGTCGTTGTAAATTTAGTCAACAAATGATTCTGACATGTTAGCCGTTGGATTTACATCCAACGGCCGGCATCCATCTTCAATCTCTCATCTTCTTCCTCCAGCGCCGTCGGGACCACCTCCCACCTCCTGCTGCTAGCAGCTCTGCTTAGCACGCTTCGCTATGAAGCGTTACTCCACCGTTGGCCAGGACATCCCTCCAACCCTCCACACCTCCTGTTCTTCTCCATCGACAGCCGAACCACACCGCACTAGAACCAGTTAACCCTCGTACACCTCTCCGTCTGCGACTCTACTCCCGCGTCTTCCCATCTTCGACTCGTTGCTGTCCGGGGCCTCGCCGTCGTCCACCACCTTGGATGCGCTCGGCGCGGCGTGGTCAACGAACGACACCATCGGAAGTAGGCTGTGCGTGGAGAGGCTGACAGCTGGGTCCACGGCCGCACACAAGGAAATGCCTCCTTATTACGCGCAAAATAATGATTCCTCCACCTGACATCTGGGACCCACCGGAAGGGCCTCTGTATTTCGTGAAAAAATGTGCCCCCCGCTGACTTGTCGGACCCACCAGCTATCTTCGCACGCAAGGAAGTGCCTCCTTATTACGCACAAAAAAATGAATACTCCCCCTGCCAGCTGGAACCCAGTGTCGGGGGAGAACTGATCGTGCCCCACGAGCACCTATGGGAACTGGGTCCCTTGTGGTTCGGAGGGGGGCGGAGATTGCACAAAGAGCGGATCGAGGTGATGCGCACGAGCGGATTTACCCAGCTTCGGAGCTCTCCGGAGAGATAATACTCCTACTGTTGCTTTGTGGATTATCTTGTGTTCTTGCTAGGGAGCAATGCTGGCTACAAGACCTAGCTTGAATGTGATGAACTAAGCAGGAGCTAGACTGAAACCAGCCGAACCCTTTCTACGTTGCCCTCGGGCCTCCTTTTATAGGCACAAGGGGTCACCACATGTGGCAAGTAGACAAGGTTACAATGGTAAAAACCTAGGTTGGTACACCGCTTTGTACAGTGTACAGTAACCTATACCTAACTCTGACGGCAAGGGACAAGAGTCATCAATGCCCGTCTCAGTCGCCCGAACAGTGTAACACGGACCGTCAAGTGCGCCTCCGTTTGCCACGATGGTGGCTTGTCAGCGCCGCCTGTCGCTACTCCCCGCTGGCTGCGCCGCCCGCCGACACGCGTACTTGGGAGAGCCCCGTGGTGACACGTTGGCGGGTGAACTGGAGCGGAGATGAAGAGAGGTCGCCCGCCCCGGCAAGCGCCTTGCCGCGGCAGGAACCTTGTCGCGCTTGGGGATTCAGCGCCCGCCAAGCTTTCCCGGCAAGCTCCTCTCGCCGGGGGCCTTGTTTTCCTTTGCGCCCTGAGTGGCCTTCCCGGCAAGCTCCTCTTGCCGGGGTCTTGACTGCTTTGTTCTTAGATGGCTCCAAAGGAGCCGAGATCTTGGTGGCCATCAAGCCAGCCTGCCGTGGGCGCTGCAATCGTCCGTGCGAGTTCGGGTACTAGGGTACCCTACTCTAGTACACCGGACAGAGCCCCGGCTGGGCCACACTGCAGCGCTAAGCTCTGTTGGGCCAGGCCCAAAACAGTGCACGGGCGCGTGGTCTTGATTACGCCGTTACTTGCCTCGGACCCACCACGTCTCCCACGAACGGCACGCGTCGGACGTGGCGTCGTGGGGGAGATCGTGGGGCTTTCTTTAATGGGAAAAATCGGAACGCCCGTCCCCTCTCCCCTTTATAAGCGGGGGAACCGGGGCAGGGGCGCCCACTTGCCCTCACTGTCACATCGGAAAACCCCCGTCGCTTTCCCTTCCTTCTCGAGCCCAGAGAGCGGCGCCCGCCCCTCCATTGCCACGGTGCCACCCACGTCGTCGGCCTCCTCCACCACGACTCCCTATGGCTCAAGGCCGATAAGGGAAGGGCGTGAAATCCGCCCGGCGCAGCTCCTCACGACGCTGCGGAAGGAGCGGGCCCTCTTGACCCCTGCTCAACAGAAGGAGCTGCGGAGCTGTACTACCTCTTCGGTCGACGGTGACCCGGGCGCATCCGCGCACGAGGGTCATCTCCGCCGCCACATCTGCTAAGGTCTCCATCGGGTACCCCTTCTTTGCGATTTTCTTCTGGTGTGGGCTCTGCCCGCCCTTTTCTGAATTCTTCTATGATGTCATGAACACATATGGCCTCCGCCTCCTTGACTTTACCCCCAACGCCATCCTTACCATGGCCGTTTTCGCACATCTCTGCGAGAACTTTGTCGGGGTCCACCCAAACGTCGCACTCTTCCGCCACTACTTCTCACCCCGCGTAGAGAGAGGAGAGCCGCTTGTCGGAGGAATTGCATGGACCTCTAGGATCGGCAAGAAGGAAGCGTATCTTGACGGAGAGTTGCGCAGCAAGTGGGAGGAGTGGAGGGCTGACTGGTGCTGGATCTTAGAGGAGGAGCCTCAGCCTTTTACTGCCCTGCGCAAGACCCCCATAGTTCGCGGCAACGACTGGAGAAACTTGGCGCCGGAGGACGACAAGTTGAGGATTGCCACGACTAGGATTTTGCGTCTCCGGCAAGCAGGGCTTACCGTAGGAGCAGTTGGCGCGGACTTCCTTCGCCGCCGCATTGCGCCCTTGCAGGAGAAAGGGAGGCCTGCTTGGGAATTCCAGAATGCGGCGGATATCATGAGGCTGCGCCCCGGTCTGAATTGGAATTTCACTACCACGAGCTTGACAAGATGCTGCGGGAGCTGTTCAAGCCTGAAGCGGATAACCCCGGATGGTGCATGTTGCCGAGGGGAGTTGTGCCCTTGTGCAACAACTCGTCGCTTGATAGCATCCGCGCAATAATGCCGTTGTGCGATTCCCACGGGATCATTCCAACTTGGCAGGAGCCCGCCGATGTCATAGTGCAGCAGTTCTTCGACAACTTGGTTGAAGTGCCGATCCGCGCCGACGAGAAGAGGCGGCTCACCCGCGACACCACTGCTCAGGAGATGGCGCGCATCGCCACAAGGTTGGAGGAGGCTGCAGAGGCTGCTGCCGCCGGCGCGTTTGGGTTTACCGTCGAGGAGGCGGAGAAGGCCGAGGCGGCAAGCCTTGCTGATCAAGAAGAGTTCGTCGGTGAGGAGGAGCAGACCGAGCCCGATGACGACCCAAGTGAGCCTGCCGGGGGCGCCTCTCCTCCGCCGTCAAGTAGCTTGCCGCAGGGGGAGCTCGCTGCCCCGCCAAGGAGACGTCTCTGGAGGACCGGAGAAGTGGCGGGGGAGCATACGGTCCAGCAGCCGCCTCGCCGCCCGACGCGCTCCACCGCGACAAGTACTGTTGCCGCGGGAGCACCTCATTTCGCCACGGCGACGGGAGCAGGGCCCTCTGGAGTCGCGGCCCCTGCACCCGCCAAGCGCCAGAGGGAGTCCTCTCCCCCAATCCATCGCGCTGGAGCAGAGTTTTATCTCTCCGCCCTCAGCTCTGAGGAAGAAGAGGAAGAGTAAGATCTTGCCGCTGCTATTTGTAATCTTCCAATTTGTTGCTTTATCTTATATCTGACTGGTTCCACTGAATTTTCTTCTTCAGGGCGTCAGCTCAGAGGGCGCCGAAGAGGGCCAAGACCCCGGTGGTTGTCGTCTCAGATGATTCCCACAGAGCAGCAGGGGCACGTCCGAGACTCCTTGCGGATCCGCAACCCTTCCTGAGCAGCCCCCAGCACAGCCCCCAGCGTAAGTATCTGGTATGCTTTACGTGGTTAGGCGCGCTTGGGTGCTTTTTTGTTATTGATATCTGGTTTTTTGGATTTTTGTAGGAGCAGAGCAGCCACATCATGGAGCACCGGAGGATACCCCTGAGGTCCAACCTCATCAGGAGGCCCCGGAGGTTACTCCCGAAATTCTGCTTGCTTCAACTACGCCACCAAGGGAGAATTCTCCGCCAAGGGAGCACTCTCCGGCAAGGGAGGCTTCTCCGACAAGGGGAGCTTCCCCAACAAGGGCTGGCGCCGACGACTCTCCGGTGGCGGAGACGCGCCCTGAGACCCCACTGCGGGTAATCTTCTTGTCTTGATAGTTTCCCTTGGGTTCTGTTCTTCCGTTTCTCTCTTTCGAATATCTATTTGATTTGTGCTTCTTTCTTCTGACCATCAGATCCATTTGTCGGAGACCCGATGGAAACCGAGGCTGCCAGCGAGGAAGACGCCGGTGGCGACAACGTCGACGCCGCCAACATGGAGGAGGAGGAGGCTGGCGCTGACAGGTCCGCCGGCGAGGAGGCTGCCGAGGCCACTGGCGTAGAGGCTGGGGAGGAATCCGGCGATCGCACTGACGGCCCGAAGGCCGCAGGAGCGCCAGGCGCTGCGCCGACCGCCGATCCCCCCGCCACCGACGCTGCACCAGACTCCGAGGAGCCCCAGCCCGGCGCCTACCTGAAAGCCGGTGAGGGTGTCTTCATCAAGCTCCCATGGGCATCAAGCTCCAGGGCGCCGGCCGAAGGGGAGACCTTCGATGCGGAGCTGCTTGCCTCCGCCGGGCTGTCGCTGGTTGATGCCCCGAGCAGCAGCAGTGGTGAACCTGAGGAGGAGCAGCTGCTAAGGAGGTTGCTGTCGCTCTACCGCGCCCGACAAGCCAAACTGGAGTCCAGGGAGGCGCTTGTCGCGAGGGCGGGAGCCGACTTGGAGAAACGTGCGGAAGAGCTCCGACGCGCCAACAAAGAGACTCTCCGGGACATAGCAGAGGCCCGGGAGCAGCTTGCTGAGGAGCGCACAGCCTTCATCTTGGAGAAGGGCGAGGTTGAGGAGCAGCAGAGGCTTGCCGGTGAGAAGCTCTCCGCTAGAGAAGGTGAGTTGGCTCAGCGGAAGATCAACCTCGACAGCTTTGAGGAAGATCTCGCCGCGCGCGAGCAAACGATTGGCGGGCCGCTCCAGGAGGCAAAAGATGCTGCCGCGGCTGCCGAGGCCGCCAAAGGGGAATTGGAGACGAGGGTGGCTCAGCTGGAGTCCACCCTCCAGAAGAGTGCCGAGGAGGTCGCCGGGTTGAAGCACGAGCGTGAGAAGGACGCTTACACCCTCGGCGAGCTGCAGGGTCGTTTGGCTGAAAAGATCAAGGAGATCGATGCCACCAAGGACGTCAAGGCGGATCTGGAGCTGAAATTGACCACCTTGACGGAGACGTTGAACGGCGCCAGGGAGTGGGGGACGGGCCTGCTGGAGAAAATCAAGGCCACCGAGGAGTTGCTGTCGAATGCCGTGACCGCCCAGAATAATCTTCGGGACATCATAATGCATTGGACAGAAGGTCTTGTGGACACTGCCGCCGGCATCCATAATGAGCTGATAGAGTTGGGGATGACAGATCTTGGATATTCCACCGACGAGAACCTCCAACCCAGCGTCAAGCTCAGCCTATTCTTCAAAGGCGTGTTGGCGGGTATCCGGCGGCTTCGGGATGAGGTTCCGAAGCAACTGGCGGAGGAATCACGCCAAGTCTGTGCCGAGGCTCTCCAGAAGGTGTTGATGAAGGTGGCCTTCCGCAACCTAGGTGTCGACTTCTCCAAGGTCCTCAAGTCCCTGCCTCCATCCGCCGATGTTGAAGCGCTCAAGACCCTTGTCGCACCCATTGTGGACAGGGTGAGCGGAGTTAAGAGGCTCGAGGGCGACCGCGTGGACTAGGCCGCCAAGTCTATCTTTCTCTTGTCGCTGTAGATCATGTTTCAGGAGAAAAGCCTATTAGATCTGCGACAAGTTATTATGTAATATACACTATCTCAGGCCATCGAATGCAATGTTATTTCCTTTACTCGATTTCTTCCCTTGTATGTTTTTACCCTCGCGCTTCGGGGAACTTGCGGTGCGAGCACCCTTGCCGCTGGCGCCGAGTCTGGAACTTCAGCAGCTCTTGGCGGGTCGCTACCGACAAGCAACCTCGTCACGGACTAGCCACAGCTCACTTAAGTTGTTGAGCGGACTCGAAACAAAGTAAGGGCGCGACCAGTCACGATTTGGTTCCTCCGCGCACAGGTTTTCCATACAAAGTACTATCGTTCGAGGAAGATAACTTAAAAACTTAAAACTGGCCGTTTAAACTTAACAACTTAGCTTTTCTGTTGTCCATTTTCCGGCAAGGCGACAGTTCGACGCTCGTCGGCCCACATCATTATCTCCTCCTCCCTCCCCCGGTTAACTTGTGGGTGGATGAACCTTGTCCTTGTTTGAGAAGAAAGAAGAAAAATAAAGTTATGGAGCCTAATGGCTTATTATAAACTTACGGGTGTGGGTGCTGCACAAGATGTTAGTAAACACATGCATATTTGATTATGAAAGCATGTATTAACAAAAATGTGCGCAACCATAGGCTTTACTGATGCACGGGGTCTGCGCCCGGCTTTGTACAAAGGATTACATGCAACAGCGGCAAGACTTGTACAAAAGGGTGGTTGCGAGCAGGTTCCGCATCCAGCGCCTCATGGGTAAAACTTGCGAAGATGCTCTATGTTCCAGGAATTGCTCACGGAAAGCCATCTTCGGTCTCAAAGGCGGACAGCGCGGGCCTAGTGACTCGTTTTACCCGATAAGGGCCTTCCCACTTTGGCGTCAACTTGTTGGAATTCTTGGCGGATTGAGCGCGAAGAACAAGGTCACCTTCCTCGAAGCTTCGGCATTAACTGCGGCTATGGTAGCGGCGCAAAGCTTGCTGGTAAGGAGCAGCTCGTCAGAGCAGCTCGAAGACGATCTTCCTCGAGGAGCAGCGTCATCTTGTCGCAGCTACTCTTGCTCAAGCTCATCATAGCGAGCACTCGAGGTGACCCGTATCTGAGTTCCGTGGGGAGAACTGCCTCTGCTCCGTAGACTAGAGCAAAGGGTGTCTGGCCAGTGGCTCGATTTGGCGTCGTCCTGATCGACCAAAGAACCACTGGCAGCTCCTCGATCCAGCTCCTTCCGCACTTGTGCAGCCTGTCGAAAGTTCTGGTCTTGAGTCCTCGCAGCACTTCAGCGTTTGCCCTCTCTGCTTGACCGTTGCTTCTCGGATGAGCAACGGAAGCAAAGCAGATCTTGGCGCCAAGATCTTGGGCGTACTACATGAAGGTGCGATCGTGAACTGTGTGCCGTTGTCGGTGATGATCCGGTTAGGAATCCTAAAACGGCAAAAGATTGACCTGAAGAACTTGACGGCTGACTGTGCTGTCACCTTCCTCACTGGTTCCACTTCCGGCCACTTTGTGAACTTGTCGATTGCGACGTACAAGTATTCAAAGCCCCCGACAGCTCGGGGGAAGGGGCCGAGGATGTCGAGCCCCTAGACCGAGAAGGGCCAGGATAAAGGGATCGTCTGGAGAGCTTGAGCTGGCTGGTGTATCTGCCTTGAATGGGCCGCACGCTTCACACTTGGTTACTTGTGCGATTGCATCTGGAGGGCTTCGGCGGAAGAAACCTTGCCGGAAAGCTTTGCGGCAAGTGCTCTTGCGCCAATGTGGTGACCACATATGCCTCCGTGTATCTCCGCCAACAGCTTCATCCATCTTCGGCAAATACACTTCAATTTCACTCCGTTGAGTCTTCTTACATGCAGGATGTTGTCAACAAACTGGTACATACTTCACTTTGGGCTACTTTTTCCGCTTCTTCTTGCTCTTGGGAAGTTCTCCGTCTGAAGGAAATGGGCGATCTCTTGTGCCCATGTTGGAGCACGTGGCTCGACAACAAGGACTAAAGGCTCATCAATCACTGCGGGACCATCAGCTTCTACGGCAAGGACCTGCGGGTCCGCCGGAGCTCGATGATCCCCGTCAAGCTTGCCGGAGCTAAGCTTGTCGGGAGCGTTTGCTTCAACGATACAAACTGCATGGTTTGTCGGAGCAGACTGCTCCTCAGTGATATTTGCGTTGGTTTTAGGGACCTTCTTGGCAGCGGCTTCAGAGAGCTCTGCCGGAAAGTAGTCGCCGGAAACCAATTTTCTCTTCTTGCTTTGTCCTGTTGATGGTGTCACGGTTGGCTGAGTCAGCTTGAGCACAAAATCCCTGGTTCCATTGTGTAACTTAAGTGCGGCACATTTGGAGAGGCCATCAGCTATATCATTCGTGCTCTTGGAACGTGTTCCATTTGCGAGCCTTCAAAGTGCTCTTCCAGCTTCCTCACTTCGCCGACGACGCTTCCATCAACGGACTCGGTAATCTTTATTTACTTGGCGGACAACAAGTTGTGAGTCTCCCCTGACAATGAGCTTCTTAATCCCAAGGTCCACCGCAATCCTGAGACCGGCAAGCAAGCCTTCATACTCTGCAGTATTATTTGTTGCTTGTTCCTTGGGAAAGTGCATTTGGACTATGTATTTGAGGTGCTCCCGGTGGGTGCGATAAGCAAGACGCCGCACCGGCGCTCTTGCAGTGAGAAGGCACCGTCAAAATACATCAGCCATTCTTTATTTGCCTCCTTGACGGGGATGCTCGTCTCTGGAATCTCTTCATCCTGCGTTGGCGTCCACTCTGCTATGAATTCTGCCAATGCCCTGCTCTGGATAGTTGAAGTGCTTTCGAACTTGAGACCAAAGCTTCACAGTTCCAGCGCCCACTCAACAATCCTGCCTGTTGCTTCTGGATTTTGCAAAATCCTCTTCAGCGGAAAGCGAGTGACAACTGTTATCTCATGTGCTTGGAAGTAATGGCGCAGCTTTCGAGGCCATGAGGAGGCGAAAAGCAGCTTCGCACACCGAGTACCTCGATCTAGCCCCCGCGGAAGGGAACCGACAAAGTATCTTTGGCGCTGCACCATCTTCTTCCGTATCTTGTCGCAACCTGCGCTGATCCGTCCTTGTCGGGACCAGAGCTTGACAGCGAAGCATCTTGCTTGTCGCTGCATGCGCCTGCCTCCGTTGCCGGCTCATCATCTGCCTCCCTCTCCGCTACTAACGCAGCACTAACCACTTGATTGGTCGCCGCTATATACAGCAGCAACTTCTCTTGTGGCTTAGGTGCAACAAGTATTGGAGCGGAGGAGAGGTATCTCTTCAAGTCCTGCAGCGCAGCCTCCGCTTCGGGAGTCCATTTCATTGGACCTGCGTTTTTCAAAATCTTTAAAAAGGGCAGGGCGCGTTCAGCAGATTTAGAGATGAACCTGCTGAGAGCAGCCACGCAACCGGCAAGCCTTCTGACATCCTTGACGCGCTTTGGTGCTTCAATCTGCTCAATGGCCTTGATCTTGTCGGGATTGGCTTCAATTCCCCGCTGAGATACAAAGAACCCGAGAAGCTTGCCGGAAGGGACTCCAAACACGCACTTCTCGGGGTTGAGCTTGAGGTTGATCTTGCGCAGGTTTGCAAACGTCTCATCCAAATCTTGAACCAAGGTTGCCCTGTCTTTGCTCTTGACCACTATGTCATCCATGTAAGCTTCTACGTTTCGGTGTATCTGAGGTCCAAAGGCATCATGGACTACCCTTGCAAAGGTTGAACCAGCATTCTTCAAACCGAAAGGCATCCGTATAAAGCGATCGTGCCACATGGTGTGATGAATGCGGTTTTCTCTTCATCCGCTTACGCCATGAAGATCGATGATATCTGAATATGCATCAAGAAATGAAAGCAGATCGCATCCAGCCGTGGAGTCAACAATCTGGTCGTCTGGCGGCAAGGGAAATGGGTCTTTGGGACAAGCTTTATTAACATCTGTGAAGTCAATACAAAGTCTCCATTTCCCATTAGCCTTGCGTACCACTACCGGATTGGCCAACCACGTGGGGTGGAGGACTCCTCTGACAAGCCCTGCTGCTTCCAATTTCTTGATTTCTTCTGCTATGAACTCTTGGCGCTCCACTGCTTGTTTCCTAACTCTTTGCTTGACGGGCCGCGCGTGAGGACAGACAGCTAGGTGGTGCTCAATTACTTTCCTGGGAACGCCGGGGATGTCAGATGGTTGCCATGCAAACACATCGACATTCGCCCGCAGGAAAGCAACGAGCTCGCCTTCCTATTTAGGATCAAGCGTGGCACTGATGGTGAAGGTACCACCAGTGCCGTCCTCCTTGGCGGGCACCTTATTGGTCTTTGGCGGAGCTGCCATCGTCTTGTTGCACTTGCCGGTGGAGCTCGATGGTGCGTCCTCGGCGATAGCGCAGCACTCGGAGAGTGCGCTTGCCGGAGTGAGGCAACAGGTGCTCTTGCGGACCTAGTGGTCTTCTTCTTCGCCCGGGAGCTTCAGCGGTAAGTGGTTTGCTATCTGTCGCGGCTGCTGCATCCCGTAAATCTTGTCGGCGCAGATAAGTCGTCTTTCTTGTTGCCATGGAAAGAAATGGCGCTTATCGGGCCGGGCATCTTAGTAGGTTGTATGCATAATGAGGGCGGCCATGAACTTGGCGAGTGCTGGGCGGCCAAGTATGCCATGGTAGGGCAATGGGAAATCGGCGACGTCAAACGTGACCCTCTCAGTTCTGAAGTTGAGCTCGCTGCCGAATGTTACCGGCAACGTGATCTTCCCTTTGGGCTTGCTCCTTCTGGGTTGATTCCTTGGAAAGTACCAGTTTCTTGAGCTCATTGTCGAGGATTTGAAGCTTACGGAGCACTGCAGGAGATCAAATTCAGGCCGGCCCCGCCGTCAACCAGCATCTTTGTGACCTTGAGGTTGCGGATGGTTGGTGAGACCAACATCGGCAAACACCCGACCGCAGTGATGCGATCAGGGTGATCCTCAATGTCAAAGATGATGGGTGTGCTGGACCACTTCAGAGGTTTGCTTGACTCTATGGACGGTTCTGCTGCATTGACCTCACGCATCCATTGCTTGAGTTGGCGGTGCGAGGTATGCAGAGACGCACCACCATCGACGCAAAGGACCTCTGTTGCCTTTTGAAACTCATGCTCATCAGTCTCATCGTCTTCATCGTCCTCGTCATCTTCATCTTCATCTTCTCCCTTGTCGCGGCCACGGGGAGGTCTGTCTCCTTGCCGCTGCTTGGCCTTGCCGCGGCGTCCTCCCCGACCGGGTCTCTTCTTACTTTCCGCACCTGCACCTTCTTGGGCTTTCTCCTTGTCTCGCGCTCGTATTCAGCTTTCAGTAGCTCAACAAGCTGCTCGACTTTCTTGCAGCTCGGAGATCGTGGCCCTTAGTGCGGTGGATTTTACTGATCTTGCTTGTTGGAGCTGCCAGACTTGTCGGCGGCCGCCACGACTTGGCGGTCGGCATCAGCGGCAACCTCCTTGCGGAGCCACCGGCCTTGGCTTGGTTGGCGGCACCATCCTTGCCGGACTGCTCGACAACTAGTACTTCTTGGTTTTCTTCCTCCTGTTGTTCCGCCGCGGCTATTCCTTGCAGGGCAATCCCTCACCGTCGGACTCTGCTCCCACATTCTCTCTGGAGTCTTCTTCCTTCTTCAGCGCGTGCACACTTATCGGCCAGGCGTATACCTCGTGGCGTCTTTCACTTTGCACATCGCCATCTCCTCCCTCATCCTGCGATTTCGTACATTCGATGGAATGCACCGATCACTGCAGCAGGGTGGGCGTGCGGGATGTTGTAGTGCACTCGATCAATCTCTGGATGAATTTGCGCAGAGAATCCCCCTCATACGGGCAAGCAGGTGGAGATCACTCTCCTGGCCATGAGGCTTGTGGCGCTGTGAAGGCGTCAACAAACTGGTGGCACAAATCTGCCAAGAAGAAATAGAGCCATCCGGCAAGTGCATGAGCCAAGATCTGACGTTTAGCTTGAGCACCAAGGGGAAGTAGTTGGCGAGGATCTTGTCGTCTCGTCCCCCCGCAGCTTGCACCGCGATGGTGTAGATGCTGAGGAACTCCGATGGGTGTGTCCTGCCATCGTACTTCTCCGGCACGTCTGGTTTGAAGTTTTTCTTGTCGGGCCACCAGACTTGGCGCAGCTCACGAGGTAACGCAGGGCAACCCGCCGCGTACGGCAAGTCGCCTGGTTCCCCTGGCGCATGCATATCGACAGTGGGCCCAGCGCGTTGGTCAGACTGACGGCGCGCTTCTCTTCGGCGCTCGATACGGGTTCGAGCGTCCTCTTCTTGTCGTTCCCGAAGAACTTGGCGTTGGTCGCGACGGACTCGCGGATCCGACGATGCTGTGGAGTCGCTGTCGAGATGGATCCGGCGAGTCGGCGATCTTGGCCTTCGGGAAGGGGAGTGTACGGTGGGTGCACCCCCGCAAGTCTCGTCGCCATCGGCTCGCGCCTTGTCGCCCCGTCGCGGCTGCGAAGCACTTGGTTGCCGCGGGACATCGCCGTTGGCGAAGCCGATGAGACTCTGAATTGTGGCCCTCCATTCGTCGACCTTATCGGCCGTCGGAGGGTAATCTAGTAGTAACTGAGCTCTCGCCAAGGCTTCCGCTGGTGTGGTTGGCGGCAACGGCGTACGGAGCGAAGAACGGGATGTGCTCGGACTCCTAACCAAGTTAGGAGGAGCAGCATCCCGCCCCAGCGACCGTACCCCACTCGTACCGGCATGCTGGGGTGCATGCGGGTCTCGAGGGCCTCGGGATCCTCCAGCTTGGCCTTGATCTAATGAGCGTATGGTGCCGCGAGTATCATGACGATGTCTGTCTCGCGCCTCCTGCGATGGACGCGGTGCAGATTCGGACGCCGACGCCTGCGCCGCCTTGTCCTTGGACCTGGCGGCATCGTGGGCTCTCTCGACGACGCCGGTCCCTCCGCCAGTGTTTCCCCCACCACCTGACGGCTCCGGTGGTGGTGGGTTCGACGCGGACGGCTCAGCTGCTGCCGAAGGCTTCTTCTTCGGCGCCATGTCGACGAAGATGTCGATGAAGTTGTTCGTGCGACCGCCGGATCGGGTTCACACAGCCTCGACGCCCCCTACCTGGCGTGCCAAAGATGTCGGGGGAGAACTGATCGTGCCCCACGAGCACCTATGGGAACTGGGTCCCTTGTGGTTCGGAGGGGGGCGGAGATTGCACAAAGAGCGGATCGAGGTGATGCGCACGAGCGGATTTACCCAGCTTCGGAGCTCTCCGGAGAGATAATACTCCTACTGCTGCTTTGTGGATTATCTTGTGTTCTTGCTAGGGAGCAATGCTGGCTACAAGACCTAGCTTGAATGTGATGAACTAAGCAGGAGCTGGACTGAAACCAGCCGAACCCTTTCTACGTTGCCCTCGGGCCTCCTTTTATAGGCACAAGGGGTCACCACATGTGGCAAGTAGACAAGGTTACAATGGTAAAAACCTAGGTTGGTACACCGCTTTATGCGATGTACAATAACCTATACCTAACTCGACGGCAAGGGACAAGAGTCATCAATGCCCGTCTCATTACGCCGAACAGTGTAACAGGGACCGTCAAGTCGCCTCCGTTTGCCACGATGGTGGCTTGTCGTGCCGCTGTCGCTACTCCCGCTGGCTGCGCAGCCCGCCGACAGCGTGCTTGGGAGAGCCCCGTGGTGACACGTTGGCGGGTGAGCTGGAGCGGAGATGAAGAGAGGTCGCCCGCCCCGGCAAGCGCCTTGCCGCGGCAGGAACCTTGTCGCGCTTGGGGATTCAGCGCCCGCCAAGCCTTCCCGGCAAGCTCCTCTCGCCGGGGCCTTGTTTTCCTTTGCGCCCTGAGTGGCCTTCCCGGCAAGCTCCTCTTGTCGGGGTCTTGACTGCTTTGTTCTTAGATGGCTCCAAAGGAGCCGCTGAGGATCTTGGTGGCCATCAAGCCAACCCTGCCGTGGGGCGCTGCAACTGTCCGTGCACGAGTTCGGGGTACTAGGGTACCCCTACTCTAGTACACCGACACCCAGCATACTGGGAGCCTGACTTGTGGGCCTACCAAGTTGACGGGGACGGAGAGCTTTGTCAACTTAGTCAATATGAATGATTCTAGCTCCTGTTACCATACGATGTTCATCCAACGGTTGTAGTGCTTCTTCAACCTCTGGTCTTCTTGCTCCAGCCGCCCAAACCAGCGCCAGTCGTGTCGCGTGCTCCTGCCTCCCGTGGCCGGCTGTGATGCCGCGGAGGCCTCACCGCCCCCTACTACTCCCACCACTGGCCAGGCCATCCCTCTACTCACCCACACCCCCTGTTAATCTACGGCGACAGCAGCCTCACACCGCAGCCGAACCAGTGAACCCTCGTACTCCTCTTCGCATGGGCATCCATTGCTGCGTCTTCCCCGGCTCCGAGTCGTCCCCTTCCTAGGCCTCGCCGTCGTCCACCGCCGTGGTGCTCTCGGCGCGGCGTGGTCAGCGTGGTCAAGGCGACTTCCATCGGACGTGGACTGTCGTGGAGAGGCTGACAGCTGGGTCCATGGCCGCAGCAAGGAAGTGCCTCCTTATTACGCGTAAAATAATGATTCCTCCACCTGACAGCGGGGACCCATCGGACGGGCCACCGTATTTCGCGAAAAAAAGTTTCCCCCTGACTGCTGGGGCCCACCAGCTACATCTTCGCACGCAAGGAAGTGCGTCCGGGCAAAAAAAAACGATTCGCCCCAATGCTGGGACCCACCAGCTACATCTTCGCCGCGCAAGGAAGTGCGTCCGGGCAAAAAAGCGATTCGCCCCGACCGCTGGGACCCACCAGCTACATCTTCGCACGCAAAGGAAGTGCGTCCGGGCAAAAAAAAACGATTCGCCCCTCTGACTGCTGGGACCCACCAGCTACATCTTCGCACGCAAGGAACTGCCTGACAGTCGGGACCCACTTGGTCAAAGCGTACGTAGCATTGTCATTCTGGTCGCGAACGTGTACGTACATACTGCTCGATGTAAATGCGTGCACGTGTCGTAGATGTAGAGGCGCACACGTAGAATGTACACGTACGTACAGCGGCGAGGGTGCAAGAAAGAAAATACGGCCACGTACGTACATATGGGCAGGGTCTCTAACGCCTATCGCGCATACGTACATGGCTGGGTCGGAACGGCGGAACAACGTCAAAGTCGTGTTCATGGGGAGCCAACCGGCTGGATCAGAACGGAATGCGTGGTCGTGTTCATCGGGAGGGCTTGGACAGAACAGGTGATGGAAACGAGGCCTGGCGTACCGCACAACGGAGGAAACGGCCTTGTGTTCGACCGACCATGTTCGAAACAGGGTCCTGTTTATCGGGAGGGGCCTGGCGTGCCGCAAAACGGAGGAAACAGACCTCCTACGGTCGAAACGGGGGTTCTGTTGATCGGGAGGGGTGTGCGTACCGCAAAAGGATGAAACGGACCTCCTACGATCGAAACGGGGGTCCTGTTGATCAGGAGGGGTGTGGCATACCGCAAAACGGACGAAACGGACTTGTGTTGGGCCTTCCACGGTCGAAACGGGAGGGGGAGGGTGTGGCGTGCAAAAGCAGGACTCCATGGGATATTGTTCATCTCCACCGTCGACCTCCTCCGGCCTCCACGGGCTACCGTCGACCTCCTCCGGCCTCCACGGGCTCCTGTTCATCCAGCCTCCACCGCCGCTTACTCCACGGCTACTATTCAACCACCCCTCCACGGGCACCCCTCCACCGTCTACTGTTCATCCAGCCCTCCACACCACAGGGTCCTGTTCAACCACCCCTCCACCGTCTACTGTTCATCCAGACCTCCACACCACGGTTTCCTGTTCATCCAGAGGCAACGCCACCGCTCACTGTTCATCCAACACCCCAAAGAACGCTTTGCTCATCCCAGCCAGCATCAATCGGCTTGATTAGCGCAGATGCGAAGAATCGCTCCATCGGGTTCGATTAACATCCATCGATCGATCGCTCGGGTTCAGTAACGCGTAGCCTGCAGTGCAGTCGCTCGGGTTCAGTTAGATCCCAACGCCTCGCACACACGCGCGTACGTACAAGAGAAACGCGCATCGCTCCACCCCCGACCTCCCACGGTAACCGGCAACTCCCCAAAATTTTCCTCCCCCTCGATTCTACCACGGTTTTTTCATGCTGCTGCATCTGCGGCCCACCCAGGATGAAAAGCCCATTTTCTGTCATGATTTTTTGTCATAGAAGTAGGAGCCCACCACATCTATGATGATACCAGGTTTTGTCACAATTATCGTCATAGAAGTGTCATATGTATGATAGAAATTTTTTTCGTTCGGCCCAAAATGTCACGGATGTGTCTTTTTTTTGTAGTGATATAATCTCTGCAGAGGGTGTACTCTTTACCCACGAGTAACGGATTTCTTGAGTCCATCGGGACTAATTCTGTCTACGGTCTTTTAGTTGAAAACACACCTGACTCGCACACACCAGGTTAACTTTACCGGTGTCTGGAATCACCCACGACACCCGTTAAGCGAAACTCTAAGTGGGGAAGCTACAACCTCGACTAGCATGGGATCACAAAATTTATAACGCGTGCAAACTAGGGGAGCTACCCCCTTCGGCTCCAACCAAAACACCCATGCCCCCAGACCAGGTGGCATGCCTACCGGCTGCAGTCGGTATCTTTCACCATGGCCTCTCTGTATGGTGTGTGCTAGAAAGGGGTTGACGACTTACTGAACCTTACCCTTCCTATGGCAGGGACAAGTGGTAGTATGAAACAAGTATGGGGGTTACCGCAACAAGACTCGATCTATGGTCGACTCAGGAGGTTTAAGTTTTCCCTACATGATTAGGATAGCAAATATATATCAACCAATAGACAGAGTCACCGGTCAGCATACCTCATCATGCCATACCGGACACAACCGTCTCGACGGGGAACTAGGGATAAGCTCGTGTCTACCAAAGACAGAGACTCTCCTGGCTTCCTTCCGGTAGGCAAGAGAGGCACACGAAGGTGATACTATCACAAGCATATCCATTTCCAACAGCAAAGGATCTACATTATGAACCCATGCGTATGATTATATCATCACAAAACAAATAACGAATGCTCCATGTCAAGGTGTTGTGTAACCGTTGCCAAGCAACACAGAACATATTATGCCAGGGTTCAGGATGCTTGCCTTCAAGTTGTGGAGAGGCAGGGTGCATTCCAAAACTTTTGAAAGTTTCTTCCTTCTTCAAAAATCCTATTTAAGAAAATTTGAAACCAACACATAGTTTCAAAACAGTACAAAAACGTTGCTTGGAAAATTCTCAAATAAATATGAAAATAAACTAGACCAAATTTCAGGAACAACAGAAAAAGAATCGAGTTATTTGGACTTATATTTAAAAAGTTATAGCCAGTCAAAATTTAGTCAAAAATCTGTTTTTAATTAAAACAGAAAAAGAAAAACGGTTCGGACAAAGCGCTTTCGAGACGGAGGAGACGTACTTCGGGGTTTACGCGTCCACTTAAACCAGCGTGGGCCGGCTCGGGGTCACTGACAGTGGGTCTCCTGGGCCACCGGTCAGGTTTGACCAGTCGCCCGCGCTCTTCTTTCTCCCCTGGCCGAGCCGAGGCGGGGCTCCGGCGATCGCCGTCGACGAACGGCGACTCCCCGTGGGGTTCTGAGGGCGGGGATGGATCCGCCAGTCTGGGGCGGTCCTCCCGGTGGTTGCTAGGTTGGCGGGGGTGGAGGGAGTCGCCGGCGGCGAGCTCCGCGGCGGAGGTGGCTTCAGGATGAATTTGGGGGTCTGGGCTACGGCGGCTCCCGGTCGAGGCTGAGGGGATGGGTGGCTCCGCGCGATCAAGGGGAGTCGGATGGTGGTGTTGGGCGGGAAGGGGAGGCTCTGATGGCGACGCATGGCTCTGGAGCATGGTGGCGGCCGAACTGGCCGGAGACGAGGAAGACGGCCTTCCCTCGCCGATTGCTGGCTGAGGGGGCACTAGGAGGATGGTATGAGGTTGCCTGAGGGACTGGACGCGCTCGGGGGTCCATATTTATAGCGCGGCTAGGTCGGTTCCGCGGCGGCCGGAGATAAGATCGGCGAACCGCCGTTCTATTGCAGCAGGGCGACGTGGAGGCGGTTGGGGCTGGTCGGCGCATCCTGACGAGCTCTCCACTGCTCAAGGGAGCGAGCTGGTGCGCGCGTATGGCTCGGGCGGCGCTGCCATGGCCGGGGCCTGCTGCGGCCGCCAGCTAACCGCCATGGCCGACCTGACGATGGCGTTGTGGGCTACAGAGGCGGCCAAGGCGGCTCTGCGACGCGGGAGGGGCCGGGCGTTTTGGCGGTGAGTGGCCAAGGTCTGCACGGGCGCGGGGAGGGCGGCAGCGAGACGCGGCGGCTTGGTGCACGCGCGTGCAAAACGTGCGCTCTTGGCGCGCCCTACACGCACGCTAGGTGTTTGCCGAAATGCCAACATGGGCTAGGGAGCTTGGGTGAGGCTGGCAACTAGCAGATCTAGGTTAGAAGTACCTAGGAGTTTTGTTGACAAGGTTGTTGGGTCAGAGGATCAAGTCCACAATGCAAACTAAAAATCATGCCAAATCTGGCTATGCACACAGAGTGTTTGACAGAATGCCAATGGCATCTAGGCAACTCTTGGGGTGGCCGAAATCTCCAGATCCTAGTCTCTTTAGATGTAGGTGATGGTGGGAAGTTTAGTTGGCCAAGGCTAGAAACTTGCCAGTGCAAATCTTTGAGAAAACCAATTCTGGACAGGAACAAAAGGGCATCATTGCATGGACCAAACATACTCCAATGGGTCCACTCTCCTTGACTTAAGGATTTTGTAGGGTGGGCTATAAGTAGGAAAAAGAATCATGGGTAAAAGGGCAAGTTAAAATATGGTTGCAGTACAAATCACTAAGCTGGATGATTTACTCAAAATTTTCATAGAACATCAATGGGTTTTTGCACAAAGTTGAATTATATACTACTACCAACATCCCATAATTTTGGTGAAGGCTTTAAGGAAATGTTGAAATAGGTTGTAGTGCAATTTTACAAACTGGACCAGTTTTGAAAACTTGAGGTAGGGCTCGAAATCTCCACTGACTAAAAGATATCTTTGCATAAAAGTGATTTCAAAACATCACATGACATCCCCAAATTTTGGTGAGAATTTTAAAAGAGTATTTGAAAGGGTTGCAGTGCAAACTGACTCCAAAACTCATAAAAATCCATTTTTAGAGAAATAAAACTCAGGAGAAAAATAATTATGCAAATAAGTCCACTGATAAAAGAAATGTTTTCTAGAGAGGGTATACAAGTCCAATAATATATATGGAAAGTTTTTCACTTTGGGTAAAAACTCCATAACATCAAAGAAAAGGGTGGCCCTGAAATCAAAGAAAATCCTGAAAAATGAAAATTTTATTTCCTGGCAAAATTTTAACTAACAAATCATGGTTAAAATTTGGGGTGTTACAGCACACGGATGATCTACGTATGTTCAAATACGATCATGGTGACCGGCGTCTATCGAAGATATCAATTTGTCGAGTTCCGAACCGCTCTTCGAATTACACGAACTATGAAGTTGTTCCAATCTTATAAAATCTCGGGTAGGTGGTCCCGAACTGTGCGTCTAAGGTCGATGGTAACAGGAGACAGGGGGCACCATGTTTACCCAGGTTCGGGTCCTCTCTATGAAGGTAATACCCTACTTCCTGCTTGATTGATCTTGATGAATATGAGTATTACAAGAGTTGATCTACCACGAGATCATAATGGCTAAACCCTAGAAGTCTAGCCCGTATCACTATGGTAATCAGTCTCCCTCTTTCCGGACTAAGTCCTCCGGTTTATATAGACACCGAGAGGATCTAGGGTTACACAGGGTCGGTTACAAAGAAAGGAATCTACATATTCGGTCGCCAACTTTGCCTTCCATGCCAAGGAGAGTCCCATCCGGACATGGGTGTAGTCTTCGGTCTTCGTATCTTCACAGACCATCAGTCCGGCCCATGGCTAACAGGCCGGACGCCCGAGGACCCCTTAGTCCAGGACTCCCTCAGTAGCCCCTGAACCTGGCTTCAATGACGAGGAGTCCGGCGCGCAGATTTGTCTTCGGCATTGCAAGGCGGGTTCCCCTTTCTGAACGCCAAGGAGAGTCCCATCCGGACACGTGATGATTGTATCCGGACCTGTAAAACACACCACACACAACCGCTGAGAGAATATAATATTCCACAGGTCCAATCGTGTGACAAATTTTTACAACATGACATCACGTCTGCCCGGTCATAATTTCGGACCGTTTTGTTCTGCCGTTCCACGTTTCGAGACGCGGTTGCCATGGGCACATCTTGTCAAAGCAGAGATCGTGTCCCCTTATTGCGGGATCCGCATCAATACGGGTATGCGTAACCCAACCGTGTTGTTTACATATCCCTTGGGAATAGGCGAGTTTTAAGGCGAGCGAGGAGGCGCTTGATATTCACGACCTTTTATAAGGGGATGAGAATTCTCCCTTGTCTACTCACGCCTTCACCTTCCTTTGCCCTTCCATTCTTGAGCTCCAGTGCCCCAGTCCCCATCTTTCTCCATCTCTGAAAAGCATCCGACCATGTCCGGATCCGGAGGTCAAGGCAAATGGATGGTCTCCTCCGTCAAGGAGAAAGACATTGCCGAGCTTCGTGCGGCCGGGTATTTGGCGAAGGAAATCACCCACCGTCTTCCAGCCCAGGGGCAAGTCGTCCCCACGCCAAAGCCCAATGAGAGGGTGGTATTCATCCCTCATTTCCTCCCGGGCTAGGGTTTCCACTCAAACCTTTCGTCCGCGGGATTATGTATTATTACGGGATAGACTTCCATGATCTATCTCTGAACTCTTTCCGCAACATCTCAGCGTTCATCGTTGTGTGTGAGGCCTTCCTCTGCATCCAACCCCACTTCAGGATGTGGCTCAAAGTCTTCAACGTGAAGCCGAAGGTAGTGGACGTCCAGCACGCGGAGTGCGGAGGAGCCATGGTGATTAAGCTGGACAATGTCTCCTGGCCAAAAGGCACTTTTGTGGAGACTATCAAGGAATGGAAAAAAACAATGGTTCTACATCACAGAACCTCGCGGCACAAACTGGGCCGCGGCTGCCAGATTTAACTCCGGCGCTCCCATGCGACTCACCTCCTGGGTCGAGAAGAGCCCGGACTGTTGTTCTCCAGACGAGCTGATAGTGATGCAGACGCGCGTTCAAAGCATGGTGGACAAGAATGTCAAACTTGTCGATGTAATCCAAGTGATGCTGGTTCGCCGGATCGTCCATTGCCAAAGACGAAAACGCCCCCTTTGGGAGTTTAATCCGAGGAGGCACCAAACCCTGGAGAGGCTCTTCGGAAGGACTCACGAAGATGCCTGGAAGTTGCTCTTCAAGGGCGATGAGATACCGCCAGCCACGGATTCGGATCGTGGGCACGACGTTAACCATCGTGCCAGCGAGGTAAGTTTCTATCACGTCCTCTACTTATTTGCCTCAAGGAGGAATCTGACCTTTTACTATCATTGCCTCTTCAGGAATGGATGGAGAGGGCAAAGCAGATCCAGCGTCTGGCTCCGCTACCTGAAGAACCAGTCATCCCGCGTTTAGCGAAGATGCTGGTGCCGGCGCCCTATACAGTGCCGGCGAATAAGGCCAAGGGGAAGGCCAAGGGGGTCCGGAGTGGTCCCCGTCGCAAGAATGCTTCGGACGCGACATCCGAAGACAAGACCCACTCCTCCGCCGCCGAAGATGATGGCGGTGAGGAGGAGGAGGAGGACAACAACCCTCCCCCTGATATGGGAAGGAAAAAGAGCGCGGCCTCCACGAGCCTGGAGGCGGGGACACCCAAGAAGGGGAAGGGCTCCTTCGCGGACAAATCCGCGTGGGACGTCAACAGCAGTCCCGAGCGACACCCCCGTACCAAGCCTCAAGCTGCTTCATAAGTGCTATGACTCCCGCATACCCATATGTCCAGCCTCTCCATTTCAATGTATTGACATGGCTACTTATGCTATTGCAGTCCAGCCCACGACAACTCCGAGTGATCCTCATCAAGAGGTTTGTTGGACCCAAAGGAGATGGCCAGCGAGACACCGCCAGCCGCTTACTCTCCCAAGGCCAAAGGGAACGATGAGGTGCTCTCCCCACTGACCTTCCCAGGCCGGGGAGAGGCTCGAGAAGCGCCTGAAGACGAAGCCCCCGTCGCTGAACACCAGGGGGAACCAATCCCCCGGGAGACTGGGGAGGAGGGTCGTACTTAGTTCGGCCCTCAACCGGACTTGATTCCGGAGACCGATACAGCTCCGGAATCCGGCACGCAACCTCCTTCGAAAGAAGGGGGTATGCCTATTCCACCGGTGACCCCTGTCCAACCAGGGGCACCAGATGATCTGCTGGAATCGCTGTGAGGTGCTTCCATTGTAGTTGAGCATTGTGTTATTATGGGCACGATGATTGAAAAGGTTCAGTCTGCCAAGAGCGGACTAACCGGAGCCTGCAACGGCCTGTTGACAGGTTTTGAGGTAAGCGACTCAAAAATAGAAAATCCTCATATAGACAGTAGCCCCTGACATACTGTCCGGTGTTCGGAAAGAAAAGCCGGACAAAGGATCATTCCTTCATTGCAGGGAACTAACTAAATTTGTCTGGAATGAATATGTAGGCATCGCTGCTGGCCGCGACCTCACATGCTGCCGAAGTCTCCGACCTTAAGTGGAGGCTGGAGCAGGCCAAGAAGAAGCTCGGCCAAGTGAAGAGGAAGCTCCAGGAGAATCAAGGTGTGTAATAACCCAAGAAGTATTCGGAAAGAGTAGGATGCTATATATTGACCGAAGTGTCTTGATATAAATAGGAGCAAGAACCGAGGTCGAGACCCTGAAAAAGGCCGTGGGCGAAGCTGAGGGGAAGGCCGTCAAGGAGCAGGCTGCCCGTAAGAAGCTCAAGGCCCGGGTCAGCGAGGTCCAACAAGAGCTCCAAGACGCGGTGAAGAAGTGTGAGACCTTGGAGCGTGACGTGTCGGCTAAAGAGGCCGAACTCTCCAAGGCTCATCAGAGTGCGAAGACGTCCCAGAACGAGGCCCAGGGAGCCCTCCAAGAGGTCAAGGAAGTGAGTAAGATTGCTGCGGGTAAGGCATTCTGTATGCAAAGCAAATATGCAAAGAGGAAGTATCTTTTACTAACCCAGATTCGGAGTTCTCCAGAGGCTTTTGATAATTTGCCACGAAGTGTGTCCGACGCCACAGAGTTCTTTCGAGCCAAAGAAGGGAGCTCCTCGGAGAAGCTATTCTGGTCGCAATATCTTGCGCCAGAGCATCCCGTGCCCTTCACCGATCAGCTGAAACAGCTGGTGGAGCTGCATAGGGTGGCTGAACTAGCCATGAAGGATTTGATAACCCGGCTATGGCCAGTCGAAGCTATGCCCGGCAGCTACTTTGGACTCATGAGGCGGATGGTGGACGCCTGTCCTCGGCTGGATATCGTCAAGTGATCGGCCTGTATTGATGGTGCTCGTATGGCCTTTGCCCGTTGCAAGATGTGGTGGGCGAAGATGAACGCCGTCGAGCTGGCCCGGGGGCCGCCCGAGGGCAAGGAGCAATGCACACCCAAGCGCTATTTCGCGGATGTCCTGGAGGGGTCTCGCATTGTAGCAGCGCAGTGTGGGCAGGACATTATTTTCAAATGAATACATTCGTGTTGTCTTTGCCTTGTATGATGAAACAAAGTCGCTTTGTAATATAATGATTGTTGTGTTTTTAATTTTACCTCCTGTGCGGCCATGTTTATATGAAATCTGAGGGTTGGCCAGTCATCGGCTTCTGCCCCCACGTAGGAAGTACGGAGGTGTTCGGGATGGAATCTAAATAATCTTGATCCAATTATATGGTCCTTGAAGGAGTTGTTTAGCGCATCGAACCAGGCAACCAGACTATTCGGCTTTAACGCCCTCACTTAGCCATAGGAGTTCGACAATAAAAACATTGACGCAACCCATAGTTTCTGAACTAGAGTGCTATAAGCGTCTGATCGGGAAGTGCCGATCCTTCGCGCAAAGCGGAAGAAATCTCCAACAATTTGTAACCTCCAAACAGCTGACCAGCTCTCGCTGCATCATGACAGTCAGTTTTTGGCTTTCTCTACTAAGGTGCTCCTTTGGATAAACCAGGGCACAATCGCAGTAGTTCTCCCTTTACTACCTTAGCCAATATAGTGAAACTAAGGTAGCAAGCACAGGAGCCGGGCAACCCAACTATTGACCAAAGACATGATCTGGAGCCAATGCATATAATGCGAAATTCGGGGTGCCGCACTATACTATAAAAAGTGTTCGGACTTTGCTGCTGTATTGTAGGTCGCCTGGGAGCCCCCGGCAAATATGAGACGTACCAAAGTGTACGGGTGCTAGAAGATTAGTTATTAAATGAAAACAGAAAGAAATCAGAGGTGATATCTTGGGCCCTTAAACTTGAGCCACGAACGGTTTCATTATAATTGGGTTAATGTGTCAAAGCGCATTAATACAAATAGTGCGATAAGAAATCCTGCTATTTAACATGCCATGACCAAGGGCGAGCTGCGTGTGGGTCCTGGCAACAAGTAGAGTGTTCGTTTAATTGACCTCTAGAGCTTCCACGATACGTCTGTGCTTCTTGCCATCCTGGTGTTTTTATCCTTTTACAGGACTGATAATCAGGCCGTCCAAGAAGGCCTATGTAAAACAAACCTGGAAAAGGAAAAGGGAAATAGTGAAAGTATATGTGTGTCCGGGATCGGTCGAGCTGAACTGTGGACCGCACGCTAGCTGTGCCTCCATCGATGCCCATGGGATTTTTAGTGTGTAATTATGTAGGCGTGGTACAAATGCCACTGCCTGATCGGGGCTAGGACGGAGGCCAAATTGCTAATCGAGCTCTTGACGAGCCGAGCTGTCCTGTTGCAGCGTAGTCCGGACCCTCTTAACGGTGTCCAGGGGCTCGGCAGCCGGATTATGGTTCTGCTTGAGAAGGCCATTCTGTACTTCTGCTGCTAGGGTAGCGGTGTGCTCCTCTGTACGGAGGGAGCATTCCGTATTTCCATTGACCGTGATGACGCCGCGTGGACCGGGCATCTTGAGCTTAAGATAGGCATAGTGTGGCACTGCATTGAATCGAGCAAACGCGGTTCGTCCGAGCAGTGGGTGAAAGCCTCTACAAAAGGGGACGATGTCGAAGATTAATTCCTCGCTTCGGAAATTGTCCGGAGACCCAAAGACAACTTGTAGCGTGATTGCGCCCGTGCAGCGGGCCTCGACACCTGGAATGACTCCCTTGAAGGTAGTCTTTGTGGGCTTGATCCATGATGGATAGATGCCCATTTTTCGCACTGTATCCTGATAAAGCAGGTTGAGGCTGCTACCTCCGTCCATAAGGACGCATGTCAGGTGAAATCCATCGATGATTGGGTCGAGGACTAGTGCGGCTGAACCACCATGACGGATACTAGTCGGGTGGTCCCGACGATCAAAGGTGATTGGAATTGACGACCATGGGTTAAATTTTGGGACGACTAGCTCTATTGCATAGACGTCCCTTAGTGAGCGTTTGCGCTCCCTTTTGGGGATGTGTGTAACATATATCATGTTTACTGTTTTCACTTGAGGGGGGAAACTTCTTCTGTCCCCCTTTGTTCGGTTGCCGGGGTTCCTCGTCGTCGTCCTCGCTTTGTGATCCCTTTTCCGTGTTCTCGGTGTTTAATTGTCCGGCCTGTTTAAAAACCCAATAGTCTCTATTGGTATGATTGGCTGGTTTTTCTGGGGTGCCATGTATCTGGCATGGGTGATCGAGTATGCGGTCCGGGCTGGATGGTCCCTAATTGTTTCTCTTGTATGGTTTCTTCCGTTGGTTGGACTTGGAGCCACTAAATCTGGCGTATACGTCTCCAATGTATCTATAATTTTTGATTGCTACATGCTATATTATCTACTGTTTTGGACAATATTGGGCTGTATTATCCAATTTTATATTATTTTTGGGACTAACCTATTAACCTGAGGCCCAGCCCAGAATTGATGTTTTTGCCTATTTCAGAGTTTCGAAGAAACGGAATATAAAACGGAGTCCAAACAGAATGAAACCTTTGGGAACGTGATTTTCTCACCGAATATGATCCAGGAGACTTGGACCCTACGTCAAGAAACAAAGGAGGAGGGCACAAGGTAGGGGGGCACGCCCACCCCCGCAGGGCGCGCCCTCCACCCTTGTGGGCCCCTTGTTGCTCCACCGACGTACTCCTTCCTCCTATATATACCTACGTACCCCCAAACGATCAGATACGGAGCCAAAAACATAATTCCACCGCCGCAACCTTCTGTATCCACGAGATCCCATCTTGGGGCCTGTTCCGGAGCTCCGCCAGAGGGGGCATCCATCACGGAGGGCTTCTACATCATGACCATAGCCTCTCCGATGAAGTGTGAGTAGTTTACCTCAGACCGTCGGGTCCATAGTTAGTAGCTAGATGGCTTCTTCTCTGTTTTTGGATCTCAATACAATGTTGTCCCCCTCTCTCGTGGAGATCTATTCGATGTAATCTTCTTTTTGCGGTGTGTTTGTTGAGATCGATGAATTGTGGGTTTATGATCAAGATTATCTATGAACAATATTTGAATCTTCTCTGAATTCTTTTATGTATGATTGGTTATCTTTGCAAGTCTCTTTGAATTATTAGTTTGGTTTGGCCTACTAGATTGATCTTTCTTGCAATGGGAGAAGTGCTTAGCTTTGGGTTCAATCTTGCAGTGTCCTTTCCCAAAGGATGAGGGGCAGCAAGGCACGTATTGTATTGTTGCCATCGAGGATAACAAGATGGGGTTTTTATCATATTGCATGAATCTATCCCTCTACATCATGTCATCTTGCTTAAGGCGTTAGTCTCTTTTCTTGAACTTAATACTCTAGATGCATGCTGGATGGCGGTCGATGAGTGGAGTAATAGTAGTAGATGCAGGCAGGAGTCGGTCTACTTGTCTCGGTTGATGCCTATATACATGATCATACCTAGATACTCTCATAACTATGCTCAATTCTGTCAATTGCTCAACAGTAATTCATTCACCCACCATAAAATACTTATGCTCTTGAGAGAAGCCACTAGTGAAATCTATGGCCCCCAGGTCTATCTTCATCATATCAATCTTCCTACACTTTATTATTATCTTTGATTTTTACTTTGCTTTTATTTTACTTTGCATCTTTATCACAAAAATACCAAAAATATTATCTATCATATCTATCAGATCTCACTCTCGTAAGTGACCGTGAAGGGATTGACAACCCCTTATCGTGTTGGTTGCGAGGAGTTATTTGCTTTGTGTAGGTACGAGGGACTCGCGCGTAGCCTCCTACTGGATTGATACCTTGGTTCTCAAAAACTGAGGGAAATACTTACGCTACTTTGTTGCATCATCTTTTCCTCTTCAAGGAAATCCAACGCAGTGCTCAAGAGGTAGCAAGAAGAATTTCTGGCGCCGTTGCCGGGGAGTCTACGTAAAAGTCAACATACCAAGTACCCATCACAAACAGTTATCTCCCGCATTACGTTATTTGCCATTTGCCTCTCGTTTTCCTCTCCCCCACTTCACCCTTGCCGTTTTATTCGACCTTCCTCCGTTCAATCTTGTGTTATCATGTTCCTTCTTTTTGCTTGCATCTTCGCTTGCTAAAAGTTTATGGATCCTCATCCACTTGCCAATCTCTTTAAGAGATCCAATTATGATGAACCTATTGCTTGTGAATTGAGTGCACTAGATTATCTTTATGAGGTTTTTTCTGAAATTCGTGAATCTAAAAATTGTAATGAAGTACTTTATGAAGCGATTCACGATAGATCTTTGAATAAAAAGCATGATTGCAATGATTTTACTATAAATTCTATTCATGTCAATTGTGCTAAAAATATGCAAAACCCTAAGCTTGGGGATGCTAGTTTTGCTATGTCCTCTACTTGTTGCAATGATCATGATTGGGGTGATAGTTCTTCTTATGATCTTGAAAATTTATTTAAGCCCCATTATGAATATGAGATTGGTAATAGTGTTTGCAATATTATTGAAAGTGGGTTTGGAGGAGTGTCAACTTTAGATCCCACATATTTGTAGAATGTTCAATCTTATGAAATTTTTGATAAAAGTGGGTTTGGAGAGGTCATGACTTTAGTTAATGATAATCCCATTATTTTGGAAGAGTGTCAACTTTGCATGCATGTGGATCGTATGAAAATATTTTATGTGATAGCTATTTTGTTGAATTTTCTTATGATCCCACATGTAATTATTATTAGAGAGGAAAATATGGTTGTAGAAATTTTCATGATAATAAATTACCTCTCGTTATTGTGAGATTGCTATTGTTTCTTTCCGCTTCCTTGCATATGCTAGTTTTTGCTTGCCTTGATAATTTGTTTACCTATAAGATGCCTATGCATAGGAAGTATGTTAGACTTAGATGTGTTTTCACATGCTATATGATGCTCTCTTTGTGCTTCAATTCTTGTCTTTCATGTGAGCATCATCGAAATTATCAATGCCTAGCTAGGGGCGTTAAACGATAGCGCTTGTTGGGAGGCAACCAAATTTTATTTTTTGTTTTTTTTGTTTTTTGCTTCTGTTTAGGAATAAATTTATAGGATCTTCTTGGATCATAGTTATTTGATCTTGCTGTAATTTCCAGAAACTTTCTGTTCACGAAAACAATTGTTAAAAATCACCAGAACGTGATAAAATAGTGATTCCAATTGATGCTGATCAATAAACAAATTGTCTAGGTCGTTCTATTTTGGTATATTTTTTGGATTTCCAGAAGTTTGCGTTAGTTACAGATTACTACAGACTGTTCTGTTTTTGACAGATTCTATTTTTCGTGTGTTGTTTGCTTATTTTGATGAATCTATCGCTAGTAAAATAGTTTATAAACCATATAGAAGTTGGAATACAGTAGGTTTAACACCAATATAAATAAAGAATGAGTTCATTGCAGTACCTTGAAGTGGTCTTTTGTTTTCTTTCGCTAACGGAGCTCACGACATTTCTGTTGAGTTTTGTGTTGTGAAGTTTTCAAGTTGTGGGTGAAATCTTTTGATGGATTATGGAACAAGGAGTGGAAAGAGCCTAAGCTCGGGTATGCCCATGGAACCCCCAAGATAATCTAAGGACACCAAAAATCCAAAGCTTGGGTATGCCCCGGAAGGCATCCCCTCTTTCGTCTACTTCCATCGGTAACTTTACTTGGAGCTATATTTTTATTCACCACATGATATGTGTTTTCTTTTTGCTTGGAGCGTCTTCTATGATTTGAATCTTTGCTTTTTAGTTTACCACAATCATCCTTTCTGTACACACCTTTTGAGAGAGCCATACATGATTTGGAATTTGTTAGAATACTCTTTGTGCTTCACTTATATCTTTTGAGCTATATAGTTTTGCTCTAGTGCTTCACTTATATATTTTAGAGCATGATGGTGGATTTGTTTTATAGAAACTATTGATCTCTCATTCTTCACTTAGATTATTTTGAGAGTCTTAAATAGCATGGTAATTTGCTTAAAAATCTAATATGCTTGGTATTCAAGATTTGTAAAACTTTCTTTTGAGTGCGTTGAGTACTAAGAAAAGTTTGATGCTTGATAATTGTTTTGAGATATGAAGATGGTGATATTAGAGTCATGCTAGGTGAGTAGTTGTGAATTTGAGAAATACTTGTGTTAAAGTTTGTGATGCCCGTAGCATGCACGTATGGTGAACCGTTATGTGATGAAGTCGGAGCATGATTTATTTATTGATTGTCTTCCTTACGAGTGGCGGTCGGGGACGAGCGATGGTATTTTCCTACCAATCTATCCCCCTAGGAGCATGCTCTTAATACTTTGCTTTGATAACTTGTAGATTTTTGCAATAAGTATATGAGTTCTTCATGACTAATGTTGATTCCATGGATTATACGCACTTCTCTTCCTTCCACCATTGCTAGCCTCTCTAATACCGCGCACTTTTTGCCGGTATCATACACCCACCATATACCTTCCTCAAAACGTCCACCATACCTACCTATCATGGCATTTCCATATCCATTCCGAGATATTATTGCCATGCAACTTTCCACCGTTTCGTTTATTATGACACGCTCCATCATTGTCATATTGCTTAGCATGATCATGTAGTTGACATCGTATTTGTGGCAAAGCCACCATTCATAATTCTTTCATACATGTCACTCTTGATTCATTGCATATCCCAGTACACCGCCGGACACATACATATAGAGTCATATTTTGTTCTAAGTATCGAGTTGTAATTGTTGAGTTATAAGAAAATAAAAGTGTGATGATCATCATTTTTAGAGCATTGTCCCAAGTGAGGAAAAGGATGATGGAGACTATGACTCTCCCACAAGTCGGGATGAGACTCCGGACGGAAAAAAAGAGGCCATAAAAAAAGAGAAAAGGCCCAAACCAAAAAAATGAGAGAAAAAGAGAGAAGGGACAATGTTACTATCCTTTTACCACATGTGTGCTTCAAAGTAGCACCACGATCTTCATGATAGAGAGTCTCTCATTTTGTCACTTTCATATACTAGTGGGAATTTTTCATTATAGAACTTGGCTTGTATATTCCAATGATGGGCTTCCGCAAAATGCCCTAGGTCTTCGTGAGCAAGCGAGTTGGATGCACACCCACTTAGTTTCTTTTGTTGAGCTTTCATATACTTATAGCTCTAGTGCATCCGTTGCATGGCAATCCCTACTCACTCACATTGATATCTATTGATGAGCATCTCCATAGCCCGTTGATACACCTAGTTGATGTGAGACTATCTTCTCCCTTTTTGTCTTCTCCACAACCACCATTCTATTCCACATATAGTACTATATCCATGGCTCACTCTCATGTATTGCGTGAAGATTGAAAAAGTTTGAGAATGTTAAAAGTATGAAACAATTTCTTGGCTTGTCATCGGGGTTGTGCATGATTTAAATACTTTGTGTGGTGAAGATAGAGCATAGCCAGACTATATGATTTTGTAGGGATAACTTTCTTTGGCCATGTTATTTTGAGAAGATATGATTGCTTTGATTAGTATGCTTGAAGTATTATTATTTCTATGTCAATATTAAACTTTTGTCTTGAATCTTTCGGATCTGAATATTCATAACACAATTAAGAAGAATTACATTGAAATTATGCCAAGTAGCACTCCGCATAAAAAATTCTGTTTTTATCATTTACCTACTCGAGGACGAGCAGGAATTAAGCTTGGGGATGCCTGATACGTCTCCAACGTATCTATAATTTTTTATTGCTCCATGCTATATTATCTACCGTTTTGGACAATAAAGGGCTGTATTATCCACTTTTATATTATTTTTGGGTCTAACCTATTAACCGGAGGCCCAGCCCAGAATTGCTGTTTTTTGCCTATTTCGGAGTTTCGAAGAAACGGAATATCAAACGGAGTCCAAACGGAATGAAACCTTCGGGAATGTGATTTTCTCACCGAATATGATCCAGGAGACTTGGACCCTACGTCAAGAAAGAAAGGAGGAGGGCACGAGGTAGGGGGGCACGCCCACCCCCAGGGCGCGCCCTCCACCCTCATGGCCCCCCTATTGCTCCACCGACGTACTCCTTCCTCCTATATATAATTACGTACCCCCAAACGATCAGATACGGAGCCAAAAACCTAATTCCACCGCCGCAACTTTCTATAACCACGAGATCCCATCTTGGGGCCTGTTCCGGAGCTCCGCCGGAGGGGGCATCCATCACGGAGGGCTTCTACATCATGACCATAGCCTCTCCGATGATGTGTGAGTAGTTTACCTCAGACCTTCGGGTCCATAGTTAGTAGCTAGATGGCTTCTTCTCTCTTTTTGGATCTCAATACAATGTTCTCCCCCTCTCTCGTGGAGATCTATTCGATGTAATCTTGTTTTTGCGGTGTGTTGGTTGAGGCCGATGAATTGTGGGTTTATGATCAAGATTATCTATGAACAATATTAGAATCTTCTCTGAATTCTTTTATGTATGATTGGTTATCTTTGCAAGTCTCTTCAAATTATCAGTTTGGTTTGGCCTACTAGATTGATCTTTCTTGCAATGGGAGAAGTGCTTAGCTCTGGGTTCAATCTTGCGGTGTGCTTTCCCAGTGACAGTAGGGGCAGCAAGGCATGTATTGTATTGTTGCCATCGAGGATAACAAGATGGGGTTTTTATCATATTGCATGAATCTATCCCTCTACATCATGTCATCTTGCTTAATGCGTTACTCTGTTTTCTTGAACTTAATACTCTAGATGCATGCTGGATAGCGGTCGATGAGTGGAGTAATAGTAGTAGATGCAGGCAGGAGTCGGTCTACTTGTCTCGGACATGATGCCTACATACATGATCATACCTAGATACTCTCATAACTATGCTCAATTTTGTCAATTGCTCAACAGTAATTCGTTCACCCACCATAAAATACTTATGCTCTTGAGAGAAGCCACTAGTGAAATCTATGGCCCCGGGTCTATCTTCATCATATCAATCTTCCTACACTTTATTATTATCTTTGCTTTTTTACTTTGCTTTTATTTTACTTTGCATCTTTATCACAAAAATACCAAAAATATTATCCATCATATCTATCAGATCTCACTCTCGTAAGTGACCGTGAAGGGATTGACAACCCCTTATCGCGTTTGTTGCGAGGAGTTATTTGCTTTGTGCAGGTACGAGGGACTCACGCGTAGCCTCCTACTGGATTGATACCTTGGTTCTCAAAAACTGAGGGAAATACTTACGCTACTTTGCTGCATCATCCTTTCCTCTTCAAGGAAATCCAACGCAGTGCTCAAGAGGTAGCACTATGTTTAAAGGCCGCTAAGGCTTCGGCATCCGGACAGTCGATGATCTGGTTCTTTTTAGTTAGGAACCTGGTCCAGAACTTCCTGCTGACTCCCCGGGCTGTTGAACTATGTGACTTAAGTCATCGGCGTCTGGCGGCTGGACATATGTACCTTGGAAGTTTTCGAGGAAAGCTTCTTCCAGGTCCTCCCAACTGCCAATAGAATTTTCATGTAGACTGTTTAGCCAGTGCCGAGCTGGCCCTTTGAGTTTTAGTGGGAGGTATTTGAGCGCGTGAAGATCATCCCCGTGGGCCATGTGGATGTGGAGAATAAAATCCTCGATCCATACCGCGGGATCGGTTGTTCCATCGTATGATTCGATGTTTACGGGTTTGAAACCTTCTGGGAATTCATGATCCATTACTTCGTCAGTGAAGCAAAGAGGGTGCACGACGCCTCTATATCGGGCCACATCGCGACGTAGCTCTGATGGAGTCCGTCTGCGGCATTCGGCCCGGGCATGGTTAATTAAATTTATACTAATGGCGTGCTAGTAATGGCGCACCAGTGATGCGCCATTAGTAGGCAAAACTGGTGCGCCATTAGTAGGCCTTTTCCTACTAGTGGAGGGGCCCAGAGTATATCTCTCCTGATTGGAGGGGCAAATCCCATCTTGCTCGACCATGTCTCACAGCATGGGTCTGGACAAGCCCGAAACCGACCTTTGTAACTACCCAGTCATGGAGTAGAGTTTGGTCAGCCCAAAGTAGGTCTATCACCATCCCGAGTACATGTGCGAGCTCAGGTCTTCGGACATAGAGCGTATGTTGTACTAGAGACTCATAGTTGACATATCGCTGCGTCTCATAGTTGGGTATGTCCGACTCGGACCTTATCTCAACTCAGATCCGACTACGTCGAATCCGACCAGACCTTTCCAAGTCCATATTATCCGGTGAGCATCCAATGCTCCATGGATAGTGAGACCAAGCCATCGACCGTGTCATATGCTAGTCTAGTCGGCTGCGCGTCCACACAACCCTTTCGACTAGGGACCTTTTAGGAAAGTCATCATACAATACATAGTCCCACAAACAAGTCACGTACTTGCTGATACACATCATTGATAATGTCCATGGACTACCTTTATTCATGAACACATAGGAAATATCATCATACATGATTGCCTCTAGGGCATATCTCAAATAGTCTCCCACTTGCACTAGAGTCAATCAAATAGACATCAAATGCCCATAGCTCTAACGTGCCCCTCATGCTTGGGTTGTGGAAGCGGCTTAGTCAACGGATCTGCAACATTTGCATACGTGTGAATTTTGCATAACTCTACATCACCATTCTTTATGATCTTTCGTATCAGCTGATATTTCCGATCTATGTGTCTGACCTTGTGGTGATTCCTCGGCTCCTTGGCTTGTGCGATGGCACCAGAATTATCGCAATAAAGGTCCAACGGTTTTACCGAGGCTGGGAAAATACCAAGATCATCCAGAAAGTTCCGGATCCAAACACCTTCCTTCGCAGCTTCACAAGCCGCGATGTATTCGGTTTCTGTGGTAGAATAGGCCACCGTATCTTGCTTGGAACTCATCCAGCTCACTGCTTCTCCGTTCATGACGTACACGAATCCGGACTGTGATCGACAATCAACTCTTTCGGTTTGGAAACTAGCATCGGCGTAACCCTTTAGGACGAGCTCTTCCTCACCTCCATAAACTAGGAACATCTCTTTAGTCCTTTTCAGGTACTTCAAAATAGTCTTTACCGCTGCCCAGTGACTCTCACCTAGGTTTGCATGGTACCTACTTGTTAGGCTTATTGCAAAAGCAACATCATACCTTGTACATCTCATGGCATACATGATGGATCGGATTGCCGACGCATACGGAATCCTACTCATCCTGCTTCGCTCATCAGATGTCGAAGGACTCTGAGTCTCGCTTAGCCTTATACCATGTGAGAGTGGCAAGAACACTTTCTTTGCCTCACTCATGTTGAACCGCTTCAACACTTTATCTATGTATGTGCTCTGGCTTAAGCCGAGTAGCCTCCTCGATCTATCTCTATAGATCTTAATGCCTAAAATGTACATTGCCTCACCAAGGTCCTTCATCGAAAACTTGCCATTCAATGACTCCTTGACCGAGTTCAGCATCGAAACATCATTTCCGATCAGTAGTATGTCATCCACATACAAGATCAAAAACACTATCGAGCTCCCGCTTAACTTCTTGTAGAAACAAGACTCCTCTTCGCTTTTGATGAAGCCGAAACCAGTGACGACCTCATCAAAATGAATGTTCCATCTCCGAGATGCTTGCCTCAACCCATAAATGGATCTCCCGAGCTTGCATACTTTACTAGTGCTAGTCGGATCAACAAATCCCTCGGGCTGTATCATATACACGTCCTCGGTTAAATTTCCGTGAAGGAAAGTCGTCTTGACATCCATCTGCCATATCTCGTAATCGAAATATGCAGCTATAGCTAGTACGATCCTCACCGACTTCAGCATCGCTACCGGTGAGGAAGTCTCGTCGTAGTCAATTCCTTGAACTTGTCCATAACCCTTAGCAACAAGCCGAGCTTTGTGGATCTAAACATTTCCATCCACATCGGTTTTCTTCTTAAAGATCCATTTGCAACCAATGGTTGATACGCCAGGCGGCGGATCAACCAACTCCCAGACTTGATTCTCATCCATGGACTTTAACTCAGATCTCATGGCCTCCAGCCATGCCTCAGAATCTGGGCTCACTGAGGGAGTCCTGGATTAGGGGGTATCCGGACAGCCGGACTATATCCTTTGGCCGACTGTTGGACTATGAAGATACAAGATTGAAGACTTCGTCCTGTGTCCGGATGGGACTCTCCTTGGCGTGGAAGGCGAGCTTGGCAATACGGATATGTAGTTCTCCTTCCTTGTAACTGACTCTGTGTAACCCTAGCCCCCTCCGGTGTCTATATAAACCGGAGGGTTTAGTCCGTAGGACAAGAACAATCATACCATAGGCTAGCTTCTAGGGTTTAGCCTCTACGATCTCGTGGTAGATCAACTCTTATAATACTCATATCATCAAGATCAATCAAGCAGGAAGTAGGGTATTACCTCCATCGAGAGGGCCCGAACCTCGGTAAACATCGTGTCCCCTGCCTCATGTTACCATCCGCCTTAGACGCACAGTTCGGTACCACCTACCCGAGATCCGCCGGTTTTGACACCGACATTGCTGCTCTCATTGAGAGTTCCACTGTGTCGTCACCGTAAGGCTCAATGGCTCCTTCGATCATCGGTAATGATGCGGTCCAAGGTGAGGTATTCCTCCTCGGACAGATCTTTGTATTCGGCGGCTTCGCACTGTAGGCCAACTCGCTTGGCCATCTGGAGCATATCGAGAGCTACGCCCCTGGCCACCAGGTCAGGTTCGGAAACTTGAACTACACCACCGATATCCGCGGAGACTTGATCTTTGACGGGTTCGAGCCCTTGCCAGGTGCGCCGCACGATCACGACGAGCATGATATAGCTCTGTCGTCGGATGGTGTTCGGGAGATCACACCGGCTACTACTCCGGCCTTTAATCCGGAGCAAATTGTGCCATCCAAGGACGGGTGGATAGACCCCGCCATGGAGGCTGTTCTCTCAGCGGCGATAGAGCCGGATACTGACCTTACCCCTCATGAGAGCCGTGATGCCAAACCACTGGATTCATCTCCGGCCACGGACTCCAAGCCGCCTGTGCTCATGCCTATCGAATCCGATTGGGCGCCGATCATGGAGTTCACCTCCGCGGATATCTTTCAGCACTCGCCTCTTGGCGACATGCTACATTCATTAAAGTCTCTCTCCTTGTCAGGAAAAACTTGGCCGAACTATGTCCGGCTAGGATGGGATGCGAACGACGAAGGAATTCATTCCCCACCCACCACCCACTTGATAGCCACTGTCGAAGATTTAACTGACATGCTCGACTTCGACTCCGAATACATCGACGGCATGGACGACGATGCAGGAGACGAATTGGAACCACCACCCACAGGGCGCTGGACTGCCACTTCATCACACGACACATACATGGTGGATACACCCAAAGAAAACAATGATGAGGAACGGGAGGATGCAGCGAGGGATAGCTCCCTCGAGAAGCAACCAAAGCGTCGGCGTAGGCGCTGCTCCAAATCCCGCCTCAGCAAAAATGCCGATAATAGCAGTGAACCAACAAACGGCGAACGTAGTACGGAACCGCTGTCCGGACATGGCGACGCCGAGGATATAGCTCATAAACCTCCCTCTGAAGAGGAAAACAGTCCGGACGAAGAGGCACACACCGTCCCGGAAAGGCACTTGGAACAAGAGAACCTCCGCAGAAGGCTTATTGCCACCGTGAGGAGCCTGAAGAAGCAAAATCAAAGGCTTAAAGCTGCGCAGAATACGCTCAACAGTAGATGGAACAAAGTGCTTGACAATGAAGGAAAGTATGGTAGTAGTTACCACACGAAGAGCTATCCAAAATGCAAGTTATTGCCTGAATTTGATGACGAGGCCATAGAGCCCACACAACTGAATAATAGAACGGCCGACCGGCCGGATCAACCACCTCGTGGCAGCAACAGAGCGGCTAACAAGGCCACACATAAGTCGGCACATGCCGCACACGAAGACTTGCATCAGAAGACCGGCGCAACCAGATCCATCTATGGATCAAGGAAACACGCTCCAGCGCACAACCAAAACCGAGAACTACAACCGTGAGAACGCCCCAACACAACAAAATACAGGGGTGCCGCACACCCCCTATGCTTCACTGATGAGGTGCTGGACCATGAATTCCCAGAGGGATTCAAACCAGTAAACATAGAGGCGTACGACAGAAGCACAGACCCTGGAGTCTGGATCGAGGACTTTATCCTCCACATTCACATGGCTCGCATAGACGATCTCCACGCCATCAAGTACCTGCCCCTCAAGTTGAAAGGACCAACTCGGCACTGGCTGAAAAGCCTCCCCGAAAACTCAATTGGAAGTTGGGAGGAGCTTGAGGATGCTTTTCGGGCTAATTTTCAAGGGACTTATGTCCGACCTCCAGATGCAGACGATTTAAGTCACATAGTTCAACAGCCCGGAGAGTCAGCCCGAAAGCTTTGGAACAGATTTCTCACTAAGAAGAACCTAATTGTCGACTGCCCAGACGCCGAAGCCTTGGCAGCTTTCAAACACAGCGTCTGAGACGAATGGCTCGCCCGACACCTCGGCCAGGAAAAACCGAGAACAATGGCAGCCCTCACAAGCCTCATGACCCGCTTTTGCGCAGGCGAGGATAGCTGGTTAGCCCGCAGTAGCACCAGCGATCCAAGCACATCTGAAGTCAGGGATGGCAACGAACCACGACGCAGTAAAAACAAGCGCCGGAATAAGGAAGACAGCCCAGATAACACGATGGTAAATGCCAGATTCAGGGGCTCTCGACCAGGTCAGCGGAAAAAGCCTTTCAAAGGCAACAGAGATGGACCATCCAGCCTAAACAGAATTCTTGACAAACTATGTCAGATTCATGGCACCCCCGATAAACCTGCAAATCATACCCACAGAGAATGCTGGGTCTTCAAGCAGGCCGGTAAGCTAAACGCCGAACACAAGGGGAGGGAGACACCAAGTGAAGACGAGGATGAGCCTCGCCAGCAAAGCACTGGGGGACAGAAAAAATTCCCACCAGAGGTCAAAACAGTGAACATGATCCATGTGACGAAGAGGAGAAGCAAACTTGCACTCCGAAACACACGAGCCGTAGTGCCCGTCACCCACAAGCCCAACCCATGGTTGGCCCACCCGATCATTTTTTATCACAGGGATCTCCTGACAAATATCTAGCACGAAGGATTGGCTGCCTTGATGTTAGACCAAATAATAAATGGATACCATCTGACACGAGTCCTTATGGACGGCGGCAGTAGTCTAAACTTAATATATCAGGACACAGTCCGCAAAATGGGGATAGACCCGACAATGATCAGCCATAGTAATACTACCTTCAAGGGAGTAATACCAGGCCCAGAGGCCCGCTCCACGGGCTCTCTAATACTAGAAGTGGTATTCGGTTCACCCGACAACTTCCGAAGTGAAAAGTTACACTTCGACATCGCTCCATTCCGAAGCGGCTATCAAGCACTACTCGGACGAACAGCTTTCGCTCGTTTCAATGCTATATCGCATTACGCTTCCCTTAAGCTTAAAATGCCTGGCCCGCACGACACAATCACAGTTAATGGAAATATTGAGCGTTCCTTAGGCACAGAAGAACGTGCAGCTACTTTAACAGCCGAACACTAGACGACCTCACCAACCAGAACAAATGATCGGTCGTTAGGACCACGGACACGGTTAGACGAGTCCGGAGCATCATTAGATATACTTGAAATTGGTTTGATGGTTATACCCTTATAGATGGTACCAGGGGCTTCCCACGTGTAAACAGTGCTAGTTCGGCTCAACTCTACTTATCTTGAATTTTACATGGTTTATTTAGAATATCCAATTTTTTGCACGGCAACGAAGTTCCTCTCTTTTACAGATGACAACCGTGCTACACCCGTCCATGATATGGCACAACGGAGACACATGCGTAGACGTGCAGCAGGGACCCGCTCAAAGTTTTCTTTTTAGATTAAGACCCTGCGTAAACCTTTTTTACTGTCTCTTGTTGTTCACATCCTCCGGATTCTCAGTACAACCAAGAGGGAGGCTGACGTTATTGGCATTTGTCCAAGTCAGAATACTGCGCGTACCTAGACACTCGGGGTTCATTATCAAGGGCATTTTTCAGCCCGACATACATTATAAAGACCGAATACCTTAGGGAGTGTTCGGCGTCGCGAGTTTGGCCTTATATGCATCAGCTCCGAATCATGTCTTTGGTCAAATGTTGGGTTTGCCCGGCTCCCGTGTTTTGCTACCTTACGTTCCGCTCTATCGGCTAAGGTGGAACCAAGAGAACTACTACGATTGTTCCTTGGTTCATCCGGACGAGCACCTCAGTAGAGAAAGCCGAAAACTGACTGTCATGATAAAGTGTGAGACTGGTCAACCACTCGATGACTTAGCGGAATCTTCGGGATTCCTCCGCATTAACGAAGGGCCGTTTCCTGGCCAGGCATGTACGCGCCCCGTATTCGGACGAGCGCGGAGCCACCAGGGGCTATATAGTAGCCCCACCGTCAAACTCCTATGGCTAAGTGAAAGTGTTAAAGCAATATAGTCCGATTGCCTAGTTCGCTGTGCTATCACCTCCTTAAGGGACCAAGACGTTGGATCAAGTGTGAACATGCGTCTTCTGCGTACACCCCCGCATTATATGCGTGGGGGTTGAAGCCGACGACTACAAACTTTCAGGTTCTATACATATATACATAAACGCCGCACAGGAGGCATCATAATACTCTCAGGCAAAAGTATAAGCACAGCCTTTATAATTCAATAAAACATTGTTTTTATAATGGGAATACATGTCACTAGAACATAATATTCTTCGAGCACTGAGCTTCTATTGAACGAGCGCCTTCAAGGACTTCTTCAAAGTAGTGATCGGCAGCTACTCGGCCCACGGCCGAACCCTGGGTTGCAATAGCGGTGGCCTCCATGTCCGCCCAATATGTCTTCACACGGGCAAGTGCCATCCGCGCACCCTCTATGCACGCCGACTTCTTCATAGCGTCGTTGCGCGGCACAACACCAAGGAACTGTTGCACCAAATTAAAATAACTGTTCGGCCTTGGCCCTTCCGGCCACAGATGATCCACAACAGATCTCATGGCAAGCCCAGACAAGTTGTGGAGCTCGGCCCATTCGGCCATCCGCTAATTCAAAGGAAGCGGATGCGTTGGGACATTAAATTGTGCCCAGAACAGCTTTTCCACTTCACGATCCTTTTGATCATTGAAGTATTCAGCCGCATCAGCGACACTTGCTGTTAAATCCAGATATGCGTCCGCAGAACTCCACAGCCGATCAAGAGGAGCATACTTAGGATCTCCGAACTTCATCCGCAGCATAAAGGGCTTCCCAGCCGCGATATCCCCGGCTTGATGCAGCTCCTCCTTCATCGCTGTAATTGTAGATCCCTGGCTGCCGCCGTGGCCTTCTCCTAGTCCGTCACCTTCGCTCGGTTTTCCTTTTCAAGAAGCTGGTAACGGTTGGCAGCATCTTTCAAATCAACGGCCATCTTGGCCATTTTCTCCCTGCTTTGGCCATGGGCTTCCTATTCGGCCTTCAGCTCCTCGTCCGCCTTTAGAGCGGTCGCATCACTATTCCTGGCCTGTTCTTTGGCTCGGGCCAGTTCTGCCTGAAGGGTCTCCACGGACGCAGCTCCATCTGCAGTAACAACATATTAAAGATATTGGCATTATGCTCCTCTTACTACGTGTTGAACACCGGAGAAATAACATACCCTGTGCCTCATCAAGCCGCTTGTTGACAAGCACGATGTCTGCATCTGCCGCATCAAGTTGCCGCTTCAGCTCGGCAAACTCGCCAGTCCGGCCAGCCACCGGACCTTCCGCCACCTACATATGAAGGCGGCCTGATTATTACCTGGGACTATGATCCTCTGTTTGCCGCCGTTCTCGACGGCAACCAGAGTCTTACGGGCTACTATTTGCATAGGGCACACCTAACGTGTGCGGTACCGTAAAAAACATACACTATTTCACGTACCTCAAAGCCTTTCAGGAGACTCATAAAATCTTCATGCAACCCGCTCTCGGTGGATGAGATCCTCTCAATCACCGTACCCATCAGCGTACGATGTGCTTCTGAGATAGCCGCTTGCTCCAGCAGATCCTTCATTGCGTCCGATCGCACACCGGACGGTGCCGGACTCTTCCGGTTGCTCTCTTCAGGAGCCAAGTACTGAGGACTTCGGGTGGCCGCGGGATTACCCTCGGGCCTTGCCGTTTCAGGAGAAGCCCTCCGCGATGACACTTCAGGGTCGCCCTCCCTCATGAGGCGGGAGGGCATGGGGAGGTGTTTCGCTCTCCATCATCTCTGGAAGAAGATCCCAGAAGATGAACTCTGTCGAGAAGAGCTACGAATCGAGCTACAAGATAAATGCTTCGGTTATCTTCCTCAGAAGTAAAGCAGGATATTTTTACTATTAGGTCCCCTTTTTTTACTTACAGCTCGGTGGAGGGCTGATCCCCTTGCGCGCACTATGCGGCAAGGGTGCCCCCCGGGGCAGGACCCTCGGGCGCAGATTTCTTCCCTCGTTTGGAAACTATTGTTTTCGGGTCTTCAGAGGCGGTCCTCCTCCTTCCTTGGGGAGAGGGAATTTCAGATTCTTCTCCCCGGTTATCCTCCTTCGCGGAGGCACTAACTTCCCCGGTTTGGATGAATAGTGAGCGGGTTCCGCTTTCGGCCTCTTTATTCCCCCTTTATCTTCCCATGAGGGCGCTTCATGAGGCGCAAGCTCCAGCATCCTGGCTAGTACAGGATCCGGTGAGACCTCAGGGAAGGCGACCGGACACCAGACCATCTTCGCCTTTGTTACCCAGTCCTGGTCAAAGAGCAGCTTTTCAGAATGATGTCGCGATAAATAAAAAGACAAAGTGATCGGCTACAGGACTACTTACTTGGGTATCCGGATGATTGCAGCTCAGACCCGCATCCTCGGTGGTGTCCGGACACATTGTTTGTAGTCCGAAGAACAATTAGTACATCTCCTCGAGCGTCATGCTGAGGAAGTGCTGAATAGCTCGCGGTCCTTCTGGGTTGAACTCCCACATACGGAGGGGTCGACGTTTGCAGGGCAGGACTCGACGAACTAACATGACTTGCATTACGGTGGCTAGACTGACATCTCTCTCGAGGAGATCTCGGATGCGTCTCGGCAATGTCGGTATATCCTTTACTGGCCCCCAGTCCAGCCCCTTATTGATCCACGACGTCAGTCGTGGCGGGGGGCCTGATAGAAAGTCAGGGGTGGCCACCCACTTGGTACCCCGGGGAGCTGTGATATAAAACCACTCCCGCTGCCATAAGTTGGACACCTCCTGGAAGGAACCCTCTGGCCATGGGGCATTGGCACTCTTGCTTATTACGACACCTCCGCACTCTACGTGTCGCCCCTCGATCATCTTTGGCTCCACATTGAAGGTCTTGAGACACAGGCCGAAGTGAGGGGTAATGCGGAGAAAGGCCTCACATACGACGATAAACGACGAAATACGAAGGACTGAATCCGGGGCCAGATCATGGAAGTCCAGCCCATAATGAGCCCCCTGACGAAGGGATCTAGAGAGAGGCCTAGCCCTTGGAAGTGTGGGATAAAAACAACACTCTCGCCGGGTTCATGAGTGGGGATGACCTGCCCTCGGGCGGGCAGCCTGTGCGAGATTTCGCCGGTCAAATACCTGGCCTCTCTTAGCTTCCTTATATCTTCCTCTGTGACAGAGGAAGGCATCCACCGACCTTGAAGGTTGGATCCGGACATTGTTGAAAGTCCGAAGCGCCTGGCCTGAGCCTTGGGTGTTGGAACTCGAGGTGGGAGAAGGATTCGATTGAGCGCGAGAGGAAAAAAGGACAGGCTTTGGCCTCTTTATAAAGGGGATGAATATCAAGCGTCCTCCGCGTGGCCGTTTGGGGCTTGCCTAAAATTGAGGAGTCATACCAACGGGCACGATTGGGTTACCCACGTCCGTATTGATGAGAATCTCGTAATAAGGGGAACGCGATCTCTGCTTCGACAAGACGTGCCAAATAAACCGCCTCGCAAAACATGCAATGGCGGGCTGATTGAGAAAAACGGTTCGTCATGACCAGACCATGGCAATACGTCACATTATGAAAAACGGTCGGCAGATTAGATGTGTGGAAATATTATTCTCTCTACGGTGGTATGTGGAATTCGTTTTGCAGAGCCGGGCACTATCCTCGTGTTCAAAATCTTCTATGGAGTATTCGGAGGAGGAACCCGCCTTGCAATGCCGAAGACAAAACTGCGCGCCGGACTCATCGTCATTGAAGCCTGGTTCAGGGGCTACTGAGGGAGTCCTGGATTAGGGGGTATCCGGACAGCCGGACAATATCCTTTGGCCGGACTGTTGGACTATGAAGATACAAGATTGAAGACTTTGTCCCGTGTCCGGATGGGACTCTGATGTCTACTACGCAACCTTCTTCTTGTAGACGTTGTTGGGCCTCCAAATGCACAAGTTTGTAGGACAATGTCAAATTTCCCTCAAGTGGATGACCTAAGGTTTATCAATCCGTGGGAGGCGTAGGATGATGCTAGTCTCTCTCAAGCAACCCTGCAACCAAAGAACAAAGAGTCTCTTGTGTCCCCAAGACACCCAATACAATGGTAAATTGTAGAGGTGCACTAGTTTGGCGAAGAGATGGTGATACAAGTGCAATATGGATGGTAGATATAGGTTTTTGTAATCTGAAAAATATAAAAACAGCAAGGTAACAAGTGGTAAAAGTGAGCGTAAACGGTATTGCAATGCTAGGAAACAAGGCCTAGGGTTCATACTTTCACTAGTGCAAGTTCTCTAAACAATAATAACATAGTTGGATCATATAACTATCCCTCAACATGCAACAAAGAGTCACTCCAAAGTCACTAATAGCGGAGAACAAACAAAGAGATTATGGTAGGGTACGAAAACACCTCAAAGTTATTCTTTCCAATCAATCCATTGGGCTATTCCTATAAGTGTCACAAACAACCCTAGAGTTCATACTAATAAAACCTTAAGACACAAATCAACCAAAACCCGGCCTAATGTCACCTAGATACTCCAATGTCACCTCAAGTATCTGTGGGTACGATTATACGATACGCATCACACAATCTCAGATTCATCTATTCAATCCAACACAAAGTACTTCAAAGAGTGCCCCAAAGTTTTTACCGAAGAATCAAGACGAAAACGTGTGCCAACCCCTATGCATAGGTTCATGGGCGGAACCCGCAAGTTGATCACCAAGACATACATCAAGTGAATCACGTGATATCCCATTGTCACCACAGATGCGCACGACAAGACATACATCAGGTGTTCTCAAGTCATTAAAGACTCAATCCGATAAGATTACTTCAAAGGGAAAACTCAATCCATTACAAGAGAGTAGAGGGGGAGAAGAAACATAAGATCCAACTATAATAGCAAAGCTCGCGATACATCAAGATCGTGCCAAATCAAGAACACGAGAGAGAGAGAGAGAGAGAGAGAGAGAGAGAGAGAGAGAGAGAGAGAGAGAGAGAGAGAGAGAGAGATCAAACACATAGCTACTGGTACATACCCTCAGCCCCGAGGGTGAACTACTCCCTCCTCGTCAAGGAGAGCGCCGGGATGATGAAGATGGCCACCGGTGAGGGATCCCCCCTCCGGCAGGGTGCCGCAACAGGGTCCCAATTGACTTTTGGTGGCTACAAAGGCTAGCGGCGGCAGAACTCCCGATCTATTCTGTTCCCCGATCGTTTTAGGGTATGTGGGTATATATAGGAGGAAGAAGTACGTTAGGGGAGCCATGAGGGGCCCACGAGGGTGGAGGGCGCGCCCCCTACCTCGTGCCTCCCTCGTTCTTCCTTGACGTGGACTCCAAGTCTCCAGGGTTGCTTTCCTTTGAAACATAACTTCTCCAGAAGGTTTCATTCCGTTTCGACTCCGCTTGATATTCCTTTTCTTCGAAACACTGAAACAAGGGAAAAAACAGGAACTGGCACTGGGCTCTGGGTTAATAGGTTAATCCCAAAAGTAATATAAAAGTGGATAATAAAGCCCATAAATATCCAAAACACATAATATAATAGCATGGAACAATCAAAAATTATATATACGTTGGAGACGTATCAGCATCCCCAAGCTTAATTCCTGCTCGTCCTCGAGTAGGTAAATGATAAAAAAAAAATAATTTTTGATGTGGAATGCTAGTTGGCATAATTTCAATGTAATTCTTCTTAATTGTGGTATGAATATTCAGATCCTAAAGATTCAAGACAAAAGTTTAATATTGACATAAAAATAATAATACTTCAAGCATACTAACAAAGCAATCATGTCTTCTCAAAATAACATGGCCAAAGAAAGTTATCCCTACAAAATCATATAGTCTGGCTATGCTCTATCTTCACCACACAAAGTATTTAAATCATGCACAACCCCGATGACAAGCCAAGCAATTGTTTCATACTTTTGATGTTCCCAAACTTTTTTCAATCTTCACGCAATACATGAGCGTGAGCCATAGACATAGCACTATAGGTGGAATAGAATGATGGCTGTGGAGAAGACAAAAAGAAGAAGATAGTCTCACATCAACTAGGCGTATCAATGGGCTATGGAGATGCCCATCAATAGATATCAATGTGAGTGAGTAGGGATTGCCATGCAATGGATGCACTAGAGCTATAAGTGTATGAAAGCTCAACAAAAGAAACTAAGAGGGTGTGCATCCAACTTTCTCACGAAGACCTTGGGCAATTTGAGGAAGCCCATCATTGGAATATACAAGCCAAGTTCTATAATGAAAAATTCCCACTAGTATATGAAAGTGACAGAATGAGAGACTCTCTATCATGAAGATCATGGTGCTACTTTGAAGCACAAGTGTGGTAAAAGGATAGTAGCATTGCCCCTTCTATCTTTTTCTCTCATTTCATTTTTTTTATTTGGGCCTTTTCTCTTTTTTTTATGGCCTCTTTTTTTAGTCCGGAGTCTCATCCCGACTTGTGGGGGAATCATAGTCTCCATCATCCTTTCCTCACTTGGGACAATGCTCTAAAAATGATGATCATCACACTTTTATTTACTTACAACTCAACAATTACAACTCAATACTTAGAACAAGATATGGCTCTATGTGAATGCCTCCAGCGGTGTACCGGGATGTGCTATGACTCATGAGTGATATGTATGAAAGAATTATGAACGGTGGCTTTGCCACAAATACGATGTCAACTACATGATCATGCAAAGCAATATGACAATGATGGAGCGTGTCATAATAAATGGAACGGTGGTAAGTTGCATGGCAATATATCTCGGAATGGCTATGGAAATGCCATGATAGGTAGGTATGGTGGCTGTTTTGAGGAAGGTATATGGTGGGTGTATGATACCGGCGAAAAGTGCGCGGTATTAGAGAGGCTAGCAATGGTGGAAGGAAGAAAAGTGCGTATAATCCATGGAATCAACATTAGTCATGAAGAACTCATATACTTATTGCAAAAATCTACAAGTTATCAAAGAAAAGTATTAAGCGCATGCTCCTAGGGGGATAGATTGGTAGGAAAAGACCATCGCTCGTCCCCGACCGCCACTCATAAGGAAGACAATCAATAAATAAATCATGCTCCGACTTCATCACATAAAGGTTCACCATACGTGCATGCTACGGGAATCAAAAACTTTAACACAAGTATTTCTCAAATTCACAACTACTCAACTAGCATGACTCTAATATCACCATCTTCATGTCTCAAAACAATTATCAAGCATCAAACATTTCATAGCATTCAACACACTCATAAGAAAGTTTCTACTAATCTTGAATACCTAGTATATTAGGATTATTTAAGCGAATTACCATGCTATTTAAGACTCTCAAAATAATCTAAGTGAAGCATGAGATACCAATAGTTTCTATAAAACAAATCCACCACCGTGCTCTAAAAGATTTAAGTGAAGCACTAGAGCAAACAACAAACTACTCCGAAAGATATAAGTGAAGATCAAAGAGTAGCCAAATAATTATGCAACTACGTGAAGACTCTCTAACATATAAGAATTTCAGATCTAAGTATTTTATTCAACAGCAAGCAAAGCTAAAGAAAATAAAATGACGCTCCAAGCAAAACACATATCATGTGGTGAATAAAAATATAGCTCCAAGTAAAGTTACCGATGAACGAAGACAAAAGAGGGGATGCCATCCGGGGCATCCCCAATCTTAGACGCTTGGTTATCCTTGAATATTACCTTGGGGTGCCTTGGGCATCCCCAAGCTTAGGCTCTTGCCACTCCTTATTCCATAGTCCATCGAGTCTTTACCCTAAACTTGAAAACTTCACAACACAAAACTTAACAGAAAACTCGTGAGCTCCGTTAGTGACAGAAAACAAAACACCATTTCATGGTACTGTAATGAACTCATTCTTGATTAATATTGGTGTTAAACCTACTGTATTCCAACTTCTCTATGGTTTATAAACTATTTTACTAGCCATAGATTCATCACAATAAGGAAGCAACACAATGAAAACAAAATCTGTCAAAAACAGAACGGTCTGTAGTAATCTGTATCAAACGTATACTTCTGGAACTCCAAAAATTCTAAAATAAATTGGTGGACCTGAGTAATTTGTCTAGTAATCAACTGCAAAAATATAAACTAAATAGCACTCTCCAGTAAAAAGTTTTAGCTAATCTCGTGAGCGCTAAAGTTTCTGTTTTTTACAGCTTGATCATAAAGACTTCACCCAAGTCTTCCCAAAGGTTCTACTTGGCACAAATACTAATTAAAACATAAAACCACATCTAAACAGAAGCTAGATGGATTATTTATTACTAAACAGAACCAAAAAGCAAGAAACTAAAATAAAGTTGGGTTGCCTCCCAACAAGCGCTATCGTTTAACGCCCCTAGATAGGCATGATGATTTCAATGATGCTCACATAAAAGATAGGAATTGAAACATAAAAAGAGCATCATGAAAATATGACTAGCACATTTAAGTCTAAACCACTTCCTATGCATAGGGATTTTGTGAGCAAACAACTTATGGGAACAAGAATCAACTTGCATAGGAAGGCAAAACAAGCATAACTTCAAAACTTTAGGCACATAGAGAGGAAACTTGATATTATTGCAATTCCTACAAGCACTTATTCCTCCCTCACAATAATTTTTAGTAGCATCATGAAAGAATTCAACAATATAACCAGCACCTAAAGCATTCTTTTCATGATCTACTTGCATAGAAATTTTATTACTCTCCACATAAGCAAATTTCTTCTCATGAATAATAGTGGGAGCATCATAAGAGACTTGAATACTATAAATTGTTTCCAGATTAAAAGAGTAATGTTCAGAGAAAGGGTACTCATAATCATGACAAGTTTTATAAATATAATCATCACTACTCTTTATAGCATAAGTTTTATCACAATTATCATCATAAGTAGCAACTTTGTTCGCATCATAATCGATTGAAACCTCTTCCGAAATAGTGGATATGTCACTAAATAAAGTCATGACCTCTCCAAATCCACTTTCATAAATATTATAAGATTCAACATACTCCAAAATAGTGGGATCATTACTTCCTAAAGTTGACACTCTTCCATACCCACTTTCATAAATATAATCATCATAAGTAGAAGGCATGCTATCATCATAACAACTTTGCATATCAAAACTTCAGAGGCTAAAAATATCATCTTCATTAAACATAGCATCCCCAAGCTTGGGACAAACATTAATTGCAGCAAATATATTCTCAAATATGCCATTCTCATCAAACATAGCTTCCCCAAGCTTGGGCCTTTTCATATCATAAGCATAATCACTCTCATCATTAATAGTATGGATAGCACCAATAGTATAGCAAACATTATCATCATATTCTTCAAAGCAAGTGCCAAAAAGATTTTCAAGATCATAAGAAGTATCATTATCTTCCCAATCATAATCATCACAACAAGCAATAGGCATAACAAGATCATCATCAAGTGCATCATCTTCCACAATTATTTTTGATTCATTTTCATGAGGCACAACAATAATAGGAGCAACATTATTTGGGAGGGATACCTTTTTACCTCTCTTCCTTTTTCTTTTCTTCTTCTTCACCACATCATGTGTGTGTTCAATCCTCTTTTTGGAGCTCATTATTAGTGAGATTGGTTGAATAGAAGGCTCCTCCTCGTTACCTGATTCATCATAAGAAACAATAGGAGGATATTGGGAAGTCTCTTCCCTTTCGTTAGCATTATCTTCATCTTCTATTTGTTTTCTTTTCTTTATGTAGTTGGCAATATAAGGAATTTCAATGCAATTCACCGCACAATACATACAAATTTCTTCTAGATCAATATCGAGGAATTTCTTAAGGTTATATTATGGAATATGCTTAGTTTGACGTTTCATTTCTTCATAACCCAAAAGCAAACTAAATTCATTATGATGTGCAAGGGAAATCAAGTCATTACAATTTTTGGACATGATCCGATCATGAAACAATTTGCAATTGATATTTAAATGACCATGTTCATTGCAAAGTTCACAAATACGGTAAAGATATTTTAAATTTTGAGCACTCACATTTTGGCCTTTCTTGCAACCATTTAATTTCTAAATACTTATGCCTCTTGCAATATTTATCTTCCCTATTTGGTGTGTACTTTCAAACACAATGCACTCCACAAAAATTGACATGTTTATAGGAGACATTTTCATCATAACTAGTGCAATCATCATTAGTACTATGGATATTCAAGGAGTTCATACTAACAACATTGCAATCATTCTCATCATTCAAAGGTTTAGTGCCAAACATTTTAATGCATTCTTCTTCTAACACTTTGGCACAATTTTCCTTTCCATCATACTCACAAAAGATATTAAAAAGATGAAGCGTATGAGCTAAACTCAATTCCATTTTTTTGTAGTTTTCTTTTATAAACAAAACTAGTGCTAAAACAAGAAACAAAAAGATTCGATTTCAAGATCTAAAGATATACCTTCAAGCACTCACCTCCCCGGCAACGGGGCCAGAAACTGCTTGATGTCTACTATGCAACCTTCTTCTTGTAGACGTTGTTGGGCCTCCGAGTGCAGAGGTTTGTAGGACAGTAGCAAATTTCCCTCAAGTGGATGGCCTAAGGTTTATCAATCCGTGGGAGGCGTAGGATGAAGATGGTCTCTCTCAAGCAACCCTGCAACCAAAGAACAAAGAGTCTCTTGTGTCCCCAACACACCCAATACAATGGTAAATTGTATAGGTGCACTAGTTCGGCGAAGAGATGGTGATACAAGTGCAATATGGATGGTAGATATAGGTTTTTGTAATCTGAAAATATAAAAACAGCAAGGTAACAAGTGGTAAAAGTGAGCGTAAACGGTATTGCAATGCTAGGAAACAAGGCCTAGGGTTCATACTTTCACTAGTGCAAGTTCTCTAAACAATAATAACATAGTTGGATCATATAACTATCCCTCAACATGCAACAACGAGTCACTCCAAAGTCACTAATAGCGGAGAACAAACGAAGAGATTATGGTAGGGTACGAAACCACCTCAAAGTTATTCTTTCCAATAAATCCATTGGGCTATTCCTATAAGTGTCACAAACAGCCCTAGAGTTCGTACTAGAATAACACCTTAAGACACAAATCAACCAAAACCCTAATGTCACCTAGATACTCCAATGTCACCTCAAGTATCCGTGGGTATGATTATACGATATGCATCACACAATCTTAGATTCATCTATTCAATCCAACACAAAGTACTTCAAAGAGTGCCCCAAAGTTTTTACCAAAGAATCAAGACGAAAACGTGTGCTAACCCCTATGCGTAGGTTCATGGGCGGAACCCGCAAGTTGATCACCAAGACATACATCAAGTGAATCACGTGATATCCCATTGTCACCACAGATACGCACGGCAAGACATACATCAAGTGTTCTTAAGTCATTAAAGACTTAATCCGATAAGATTACTTCAAAGGGAAAACTCAATCCATTACAAGAGAGTAGAGGGGGAGAAGAAACATAAGATCCAACTATAGTAGCAAAGCTTGCGATACATCAAGATCGTGCCAAAGCAAGAACACAGGAGAAAGAGAGAGAGATCAAACAAATAGCTACTGGTACATACCCTCGGCCCCGAGGGTGAACTACTCCCTCCTCGTCATGGAGAGCGCTGGGATGATGAAGATGGCCACCGGTGAGGGATCCCCCCCCGGCAGGGTGCCGGAACAGGTCCCGATTGACTTTTGGTGGCTACAGAAGCTTGCAGCGGCGGAACTCCCGATGTATTCTGTTCCCCGGTCGTTTTAGGGTATATGGGTATATATAGGAGGAAGAAGTACGTCAGGGGAGCCACGAGGGGCCCACGAGGGTGGAGGGCGTGCCCTGGGGGGTCGGCGCGCCCCCCTACCTCGTGCCTCCCTCATTTCTTCCTTGACGTGGACTCCAAGTCTCCCGAGTTTGCTTTCCTTCCAAAAATAACTTCTCCAGAAGGTTTCATTCCGTTTCAACTCCGTTTGATATTCCTTTTCTTCGAAACACTGAAACAAGGGAAAAAACAGGAACTGGCACTGGGCTCTGGGTTAATAGGTTAGTCCCAAAAGTAATATAAAAGTGGATAGTAAATCCCATAAACATCCAAAACACATAATATAATAGCATGTAACAATCAAAAATTATAGATACGTTGGAGACGTATCATGCTCTCCTTGGCATGGAAGGCGAGCTTGGCAATACGGATATGTAGATCTCCTTTCTTGTAATCGAATCTGTGTAACCCTAGCCCCCTCCCGTGTCTATATAAACCGGAGGGTTTAGTCTGTAGGACAAGAACAATCATACCATGGGCTAGCTTCTAGGGTTTAGCCTCTACGATCTCGTGGTAGATCAACTCTTGTAATACTCATATCATCAAGATCGATCAAGCAGGAAGTAGGGTATTACCTCCATCGAGATGGCCCGAACCTGGGTAAACATCATGTCCCCTGCCTCCTGTTACCATCCGCCTTAGACGCACAATTCGGGACCCCCTACCCGAGATCCGCCGGTTTTGACACCGACACTCACCATCGCTTCCGCATACGTGGTCGGCTCGTCGCTTTCTAGCAACAATACATCACGCACTCTGCCCAATCTTTCCGACCTCCATGGTTCCGATGCCGCTTCCATTATGGGTTCCCTGACTGACTCCGGTATGATCTCATCACCAGCCGAGCTGTCCCCGAGTGGTACTCGAATTTCTTCGAGTTGGACCGTCCTCCCACTGGCCTCCCGATTGAGAAACTCTTTCTCAAGGAAAACCCTGTTCCGAGCAACAAACACTTTGTTCTCTTCCCGGTTGAACAAGCTATATCCCAAGGTTTCCCTTGGATATCCCACGAATATGCATTTATCCAACTTGGGTGTAAGCTTGTCTAACATAAGTCGCTTGACAAATGCTTCACAACCCCAAATCTTTAGAAAAGACAAACTGGGACTCTTGCTGGTCCACATCTCATGTGGTGTCTTATCTACTGATTTTGATGGTACCCTGTTAAGTGTGAAAGCTGCAGCTTCTAGAGCATATCCCCAAAATGACAAGGGTAAATCCGATTTGCTCATCATAGACCGGACCATGTCCAGCAAGGTTGATGTCTACTATGCAACCTTCTTCTTGTAGACGTTGTTGGGCCTCCAAGTGCAGAGGTTTGTAGGAAAGTGTCGGCGTTCTGGGAACGGGGGTCCCCAGACTTGCCTGCCTGCGGCGTGGCTCAAAGGGGGGCCCATCGCGGCCCATCTTCATCAACACAAGCTCAAGACCCTCACGAGGGGCCAAGCCTCGCGGGGCGGACGACAGGGAGCTTCCTCAGGCACAACCTCATCAGGCCAGCTCGCGAGGAGGCGGAGAGATCAAGGCGGGGTACCTAACGAGGTGCCCATGACGCAAGCCATGACGATCCAGGGCGCCAGGCGAGCGCCAGCCCGCGCAGTGTCCTCCTTTCCTCTTTGGTGCAAAGGGAGCAAGAGCAGGCGAGAGCATCAAGCAAAGGCGTCCATTTCGGTGCAACAAGACCAAGACCGGCCCAACGGCAGGAAGGAAGTCATTGTGGAGCCCAAGCCGATGTCACCACCAGAGCCTTTGACAGGCGAGGACCAACTTTAGTTAGGATAAGTGTACCAGATGTTCCCCTTCAAAATGACCAATTGTTGGCGCCCTTCCCGCTCAATATTTGGGAAGAGGCCCGGGGCCTTCGCCTATATATAGGACTAGCCACGCACAGAGTAGGGGATGGTCCGATCCGGGAGAGCTTGAGCTGGATCCCAGAGAGAGAGAGAGAGAGAGAGAGAGAGAGAGAGAGAGAGAGAGAGAGAGAGAGAGAGAGAGAGAGAACTCGCGCGACAGCCTCAGCCTCGTCCATCCGTTGGCGAAGAAGAAGAACCTCGGCACGGAAGAACCTCAAGGGCGGCCCGAAAAGCATCGGCCCGCCGCGTCACTTCCTCCTGCTTGGCCCTCAAGGCAGCGGTCCTACCTTCGGCCTCAGCCCGGATCAACCCCAGCCTTTCCTCGAACTCGCGCTCGAGGTTCAAGCGCGCCGTCGCCACCCGACGCCCGACCTCCTCCAGGACACGGGCCTCCCGCGCAGTGACATCATCCTCCGCCCTCATTACCAAGCGCTCCCTTGTTTCCAGGCGTTCGTACTCGCGTGCAAGTTCGGCAGCTTCCAGCGTCAGCGCCTCCTCCCGCTTCTGGAGCTCTGCTGGGTCGCCTGAGGCCACCCTCATCGACGCAAGGGCCGTCTCGTGCAGCTCCACCTGCTCCTCCAGTGAGCGGCATCGGGCCAGGAGTTCCCGCGCCCGGTCCTCCGCCGCCTCTCACCGCCGGTCAGCTTCCCGAGCCTCCTCAACGGCCCGAGAACGGACCTCCCGAGAGGCCGCCAGCGACGCCTTGGCCTCCTCATCGTCAAGATCACGCTGATGGCGCGCAAGGGCGATAGCCGCCTTCAGCTCGCGCCTCTCCGTGGCCAGGCGCAGGCCCTCGGCCTCGAGGCGCGCGTCTTCACCAGCGAGCTCTTCACCAAGCAGGCTCACCGCATCAGCCGCCCTTCGAAGAAACCCTTGGCGAAGAGCGCGACGCTCCCGGGCGCGCTCAAGTACGTCTTCCACACCGTCATCCGCCCCAAGCGAGTGCCGGGGGCCACAAATCAGCACTCCCACTCCGGGAAGGGGGCTGGGGGCTGGCGCCCTCGCCACGGCCGGGCACGCCTTGCCAGAAGCCCGGCCAGGAGCCAGCCCATCCCCCAAAGAAGAGCGCAGGGAATGCCTCAGCCAATCACGGTCGACGACCAGACGAGAAGCCCACGGCAGGCTAGCTATGCCACGAGAAGGCTCGCGAAGGAGGGTCGCGAGGCGCGCAGGGCCGCGATGCGCCTCAGGATGGTGGAGAGGGAGGAGCCAAGGGGGATGGCTCCTCAGCCATCTCCGTAAGCTCGGCAGGAAGGGCCCTGCAGAGCAAGGATTAGTAAAAGCAACAAAAGGGTCAGGAGCTAGGAAAGGGGAAGGTTTACTCATCGGTGGCGAAGTACTTCCTACGCTTCAGCAGGCGGGAGGGGTAATCGTCACCCAAGGCCTCCCTTCTCTTCCGGAGAGCCTCAAAGTCCACGCGGAAGCGGCCCAGGAGTTCAGCGCAGGGGTCGGCCTGCGACGAGGAAGGAGCACCAAAGTGACAGGCGTCAGGGGCATCGTCCTGGCGCACGCCGCCGGTCGCCTCACCAAGAAGGGTAGCTGGGGCCTCAGGGGCCTCGGCCGTGGGAGCTGTGGTCCGCGGCTCAACGCCTTCAGCCGTAGCAGTGTGGGCCTCAGGAGCTGCCACCTCAGGAGTGCCGCCTGGCATCGTCATCCCAAGTGAGGCCCCTCACCTCCAAAGGACCCATGCCTCCTGCTCCACCACTGAGGAAGGACCGCTGGCTGATGAAGGGCAATTACCACCACTGGTTCATGAGACCCCATGAGGCTCTGGGCGCAGCCCCATTCATCAGCCGGGCATCCGCTTCACAAAGTCACCCTGCTTGAGCAAAAGTACAGCAAGCACCCCTTGCGGATGCTGCCGGTGGGGTCCCCATCAAGACCAAGAGCACCTTCCTCGGCCTTGAGCGCCAAGTCCTCCTCCTAGAGCCTCATGCGGTCTTCACGCCCGCCAAGGCCCACATCCGCGGAATGGCACTGGAGAGGGGCAATGCGGCATAACAGGAACTCCTTCACCACCTTGGGCGCCGTCACACCGAGCGCCCTCAGGAACGCGAAGCGACGCCAGACGAAGGCGAGCCGGGGCCTCGTGAGCGTCTCCTGGCCCAGCCTGAATTGGGGACAGCGGGTGATGTTGGCTCCGATAACAGGGGGCTGGGCACCCCCACGTCCATGTACAACCACCGCTCGTGGAACCCAGGCGCGGGCGGAGGAAGGCTGAAGTCGATCCCTGAAGCCGCTATTTCAGATGCAGCAATGAAGCTCACACACCCTGAACATTGGGTGGGGTCAACAAGGTGCAGAGAGAAGAAGTGGCGCAGCAAGGCAACTGAGGGAAGGATGCCCATCATCACCTCGCAAACAAAGGCGAAGACCGCAAGAAGAGTGATGGACTCTGGACCCAAGTGCATCATATGGATCTGATAGTGGGAGAGCACAGCATTGAAGAAATCGGAGAAGGGGGGAACCAGCCCGCCCACGTATGCCGAGAAAATACCGGACCTCAGTGATTATCCTGTCAATGGAGAAATGGGACGCGGGCCAGGCCGTCGTCCGCCCGCATTCGTTGAAGATGGTGGCCAAAGCCGAGCTGACCTTGCCTAGGCCCTCTCGATTGAGTATGATCGACCGATCGACGGCGGGGGCCGCCGACGACTGTGAGCGAGGCGGAGGCACGGGCTTCTTGCCTCTTCCTTTCTTCGTCGGAGCCATGGCAACGGAAGGGGGGGAGGTTTGAGATTGGATTGGGAGCATAAGCTGGAGTTTGAGAGGAGGAAGAGTGGGGGACGGTCGAGCAGCGGAAAGGGGAGCAGCTGTGTGCGGCTACGAGTCCGCCTAGCATGGCACAAAATAAGGAGGTGTGGGGGAATAGTGCCGCCCACGTCCAATCAACGTCCACGCGGAGCCCAAGGCCGCAGGCTGTTAGGGCCCGCGGCGCTTCGCACTTGCCCCTTCGCCTCTCTGCTCGGCCAAGCCCGGGCGCACCTTGGGTCCGGGGGCTCTTGTCGGCGCTTCGGGAACGGGGTCCCAGACTTGCTCGCTCGCGCCTGTGGCGTGGCTCAAAGGGGGGCCCATCGCGGCCCATCTTCATCAACACAAGCTCAAGACCCTCGCGAGGGGCCAAACCTCGCGGGCCGGATGACAGGGAGCTTCCTCAGGCACGACCTCATCAGGCCGGCTCGCGAGGAGGCGGAGAGATCAAGGCGGGGTACCTAACGAGGTGCCCATGACGCAAGCCATGACGATCCAGGGCGCCAGGCGGGCGCCAGCCCGCGCAGTGTCCTCCTTTCCTCTTTGGTGCGAAGGGAGCAAGCGCAGGCGAGAGCATCAAGCAAAGGCGTCCATTTCGGTGCAACAAGACCAAGACCAGCACAACGGCAGGAAGGAAGTCATTGTGGAGCCCAAGCCGGCGTCACCACCAGAGACTTTGACAGGCGAGGACCAACTTTAGTCAGGATAAGTGTACCAGATGTTCCCCTTCATAATGGCCAATTGTTGGCGCCATTCCCGCTCAATATTTGGGAAGAGGCCCGGGGCCTTCACCTATATATAGGACTAGCCACGCACAGAGTAGGGGACGGTCCGATCCAGGAGAGCTTGAGCTGGATCCCAGAGAGAGAGCGAGCGAGAGAGAGAGAGAGAGAGAGAGAGAGAGAGAGAGAGAGAGAGAGAGAGAGAGAGAGAGAGAGAGAGAGAGCGACTGAACTCCTCCAAGTAGTTGTTCCCTTCGTAGTTTACACCATCAGCCCAAAAGGCAATCCACCACGCCACAAACTAGAGTAGGGTATTACACCACAACGGTGGCCCAAACTAGTATAAACCTTGCGTCTCTTGTGTTGTTCCCTTCATAGTTTAGATCTTAGCGAGGCGGCGGGGTGCAGGTAGGTAGAGGGCGAATCTCCACGCGCACCCCAGTGTTCGAACCTCAAGGGTCTGCCGGAATCCGAAATCCGATAGAAAATAGAAAATTTCCCTCAAGTGGATGACCTAAGGTTTATCAATCCGTGGGAGGTGTAGGATGAAGATGGTCTCTCTCAAGCAACCCTGCAACCAAATAACAAAGAGTCTCATGTGTCCCCAACACACCCAATACAATGGTAAATTGTATAGGTGCACTAGTTCGGCGAAGAGATGGTGATACAAGTGCAATATGGATGGTAGATACACTACAAAAAAATACACTTCCGTGATGATACGTGTTTGTCACAGTAGGTCGCATTTTTTGTCATGCATGTACATCCATGACGATTTTATGACAGAATCAAGATAGTCATACATGTGCTGTCGTAGAAGTGTTCCATGACATTACCAAAATTATCATCACGGAAGTGTCCACTTCCATGACGATAAATCGCGCGTCACAGAACTGCTTTCGTCAAGGGTGACCGACACGTGGCATCCACCGTAACAGAACGCCGTTAAGCTATCGGGGCGGATTTTGGATCCGGTAACCCCTTAACAGCCCTGACCAATGGGAAATTTCCACGTGTAAAATTCTGATTGGCCGAAGGGAACACATGTCAGCTCGTCAGTGGGCCAGATGTCGCCCATCCATTGGAGGAGACATGCCTATGATACGTCGACACGTGGTTGGGCCCAACAGAGGCCCATATAGGTTAAAAAGGTAGGCCCAGTCAAAGGCCCATAGAACTTAATCAGGTACTAGTGGGCCAGCCCAATAACGGCCTGCTTAATAAAGGCCCATTTACGGCCCGAAGCCAGATCTGGCCCGTTAATTGTTCGCCCAATATCTGGGCCCATTTACGGCCCGAAGCCAGATCTGGCCCGTTAATTGTTCGCCGAATATTTGGACCCAACTACAGCCTAGTGACTTTCGGCCTATTAGAGGCCTGATGTAGACATGGGCCCATTTCAGCCCTGGGTGACTTTCGGCCTGGGAATGGCCCGTGCTGCCCATTGGCCATATATGGTCCGACGGGACATCGGGCCCACTAACGGCCCGTGCTAAAGGTGGCAATAGTTAAGCCCAACGTGACTTTGGGCCTGTTAAAGGCCTATCGCGTAATTCGGCCCGTTGATGCCTGTGCTAAGCTTTCGGCCTCTTAAAGGCCCATGATATCAGTGGGCCAACTAAGGCTTGAGCTATGTTTCGGCCTGGTAACGGCCCGTGAGCTAACTGGGCCCAAAACGGCCCGGTCTATATTTAGGCCTGCTGAAGGCCCGTCGACGACTAGTGAAAATTGAGGCCCAACTTGCATTTTGGCCTGCTAAAGGCCCGTGGTTTCATCTCGGCCGTAACAGACCAGTACAATATTCAGCCTTTTAATGGCCCAACGCTACCTGGGCCAAACTAAGCTACTGGTCGACAAAAGGCCCAACTAAAATATAGGCGGTGTAAGTTTGGGCTCATGCGCAATGTGAAGGCCCCAATCATTCGGGCACAAGAAAGACGCAGCCGCCCAATTGTGGCCCGCTAAAACCTGGCCCGTTAGAGTCAAATGTTTCGTCCGATCGACTACATCTAATTTTTTCCAGATAGCGAATGATGGCAGAACTAGTAGGAATTAAGAACAAACCTACTCTATACAATAAAGAAATTACGGCATAGTAATTAAGAATAAACCTACACTATACAATAAAGGATTTAAGGTATATTACATCCATCGCCATCAAGTTCGCCACCAGTGAACATAAAGCGTAACGAAGAAGCAGATTACAAAAACTGGGCACCATTGCAGCGTAACAAAATAATACTGAACCGAGACCACTTCCAAGACAGTTCAAGAAAGGTTAGCCTTGCGAGGGAACTGCTGCGCAAGCTGCTGAGCAAGGCTGTGAGACCGGCCTAGCATGTCGGTCATAGCTTCCAGGTGTAGCTATTTAGCGATAAGGTTCTCATTGGTGTTCTCCGCAATCTTTCTTAGAGATAGGACTTCAAGTCGAAGTTGAGTTGCAGAATGCCTTTCTGCTAGAACTTGGGACTGAAGAAGTTGAACTGATTCGCACAACGAATTACGTGAGCTTGTCATTGATTTAGTCTCAAGTAACTTGAACACTGCATCAATACAAGACTTTGGGGTTGTCTCGCTATCTTCAAGATGTTTTTCCTTCTTTGCTGCAATATATGTTGGGTTTGTCTCATAGCCTTCAGCAGACTTGTGCATGCCATCAGGCATATCACCCTGAAACAAAGCAGAGAGATGACAGGTTTTGCACATGTATAAACAAAGATGATAACTGCTCATCAATTCTATCCAATTTCAAATTAGAAAATAAAGAGTAAGTTCAAAATATCAATAGCATAATTTGGCATTGTTCATAATGCGGGAGCTTCACCACACTCTTTGGATTACCATGTCAACGTAACAAGCATAGATGAAGGGCAAAGAAAATCATTGTATCTATTTTGGATAATGTGCATGGCATGTTGTTCATATCATCACCACATCAAGAAGATAAAATAGGAGATGACAAGGTGCAAACGTGGGCTGCTTCACCACATCTTTGGATTATAGATCCACGAAACAAGCATACATATAGGGAGTATTAAGTAATGTGCATGGTATGAATAAGGAATTTGGTTTTACAAGTAAAACTTAGAACTTACGGTTCTTACGAACATGCATTTTTGTAGAAACAGCAAACTAAACAGCAGTAAATGATAGGGAGTATGAGCAAATTAAACAGCAGTTGAGGATAAAGGCTTTAGAAGGACTCACTTACATTAACAGTTAACATCGGCTTTATAATGCCCTTCTCCATGTCAAGGGAAGGATAACTCAAGAATTTCAGCACATAATCTTCTTCATAAGCATTGCCTGTACTCTACATTTCGTAGAGAGTAATTATAGATATGATAATACTGGAAGGGATAGAGGATAATGAAGATAAGATGCAGATTGATGCTACATAATCACCTACCAATCCCTGGAAGAACAAGCGTTACAGGACAAAATGTACTGACAAGAGCAATGGGCTACACTTCTGCACTGGCATTGTCTGTGTATTCTACTTGTTGGTAAGATTAAATATAGAGCTGATCTTTTTAGTAAATGGTGGGCGAGGGAGATAAGATGCAGAATGCTACAAAATGAGCCAATCCCTCTTCCCATAATACAAGAGTGTTTTAAACACTGGTGTACTATACAAAACGTTCTTATATTAGTGGACGGAGGGAGTAGCTGTTAATGTAAGTACAGTGATAGACCACGTTCAGTCCTTACAAGAGGACTGCAGAGCTAAACCTCTTCAAAAGCATTGGGTTGATTCAAAATTTATGTAAGAGTCCATACGGATCTTAGAATGTCCACCAAATGGACGATTACGAGGCTAACATGTGCAGTGATGCTACATAATCAAACAGCTATGAAAGTAAGTACGGTCATACTGGGCAAGAGGTACTCACAAGAGCAATGCAGTGTGCAGTATAGTTGCGAGATTCTGTGGTCCCTTGAGAACGAATGTTCTTCTGCTAATAGTTTTCGTACAATTGAGACATTAAGGCAAATGCAGAAATTTAGTTCAAATTGTGATGTGATATCATAGACAGTACCTTACGCTGCAGCCGAGACCAATGTGTAACAAGATTATTCCAGTCACCATCGGATAAATGTAGCACCGGAGACTTTACAGAAATTTCGCTTCGGAGGCTTGCCATCGAAGTGCGCTTGCCTCGGTAGGAACGATACTTCATCAACGAGTGCTTGAAAAGCGCAACCAACCCTTGCTCGTCATCACAATCCAGTTTGCTCCTCGCCTATTTAAAAGAATGAAATCTTTTGTCTTCTGTTAGCAGAAACATATGCAGTAATGACCATGAATAACATTAGTACATTACTTACACGTAAATTGCCGAGGAAGACTGGAAATTGTTCTGTGTCTGCGGTATAATCTTTCCATGAAGGAAAGATGCGCACAAAGTTCCTGACAACAACATAAGATTCGTCTTCTAAACTGGGAAGAAATGGAACAGGGGTCCTATTTGCTGCAATGGGGCTCTCTCTGGTTTGAAAAGGGATTTGGCAACTGGATTTGGTGTACTCTTTGCTGGAATGGGGTTTTCGTCGTGCATGCTTGGTGCTATGTCAATTGGCATAATCATACTGCTTGCTGCAGCTTGGGGTCTCTGAGTTGGGGCATCGAAATGACCAAAGGTAGTAGGGCTAGAGTCTGCTAGAGTTGGGGTATTTTGTGGGTCGGTGATATTGCAACTACACCTAATGGGCTATTTGATTTATCAAAGCCACTACCTTTTCCAAATACTTTGCTTGTGCTCCTCCACGATCAGCAATTGCCCTCTTCCTTTTGAACGTCTGATACACAAGAACAACATTTGAATGGATAAATATGGTATGATGACAGATGGAATATGTACTGAAAATGGATAGGCAGGGCGTATTCACATACACGAAGTGTAAACTAAGCTAATGGCAGTTCAACAAAGTAGAAGCAATGCAAAGCATTAGTTGCAAGATATGTGCGAGCAATGTAACCTTGGAATGATGGGTGAATAAGATAGGGCATCTTCCTCTGACTCCTCCACTAGGGAGCTACATTGACTTAGGTCTCCCTCTAGCTCGAATCACTGTTAGGATCATATTACGAGCATGAATCAGAGGTGGAGAGCGTTTGCATTGCATTGCATCCAGACTTGATTTCAGTCCCTTAATGCCAAGTTTGACAGCCGTGGCATTGTTCGCTTTATTTTTCATGCGCAAGCTCATAATCATTATGATGTTGTTCGAATCTGAGATTCATGAAAACATAAAAAGTAGTCAGATTATCTATGGAATGCCTTGCAGATTCAACTCGAGAGTGTCTCCTATAAACCCCTGCATATGCAAAGTTCACCTCCCCAACCGTCTTGACTGCACCACACACGTAAATACAAACCCCTTATGTCTCTATAACAGTGCAGGCACACATTTCAAAACTGAAGTAGGAACATTAGAATCATATGAAATTTGTATTTGAACAAATAAACTAAGCAATTATGAGTGGCGAATGTTTAGCTTCAAGGGTGGAGTGTTGGTAGTGCGACACAAAGCAAGTAGGCAGATTGTATTCCATGTAAAAGATCGAAACCTATGTAAAAGCTGGAAATGACACTTTCTTTCTATACAATTCAGGTGTTCGTTACCCACACATGATGGAAGAGATCACATAGAAATACTATTCACTCATGTCTACGGTTCCAAGATTTAGAAACAGGGTGGTCCACCCTAAAAGAATATTGACAACAAATATGACAAGGCAAGCATAGATGTAGTGAATCAATCATTTACTTGTGAGCTTACTAGGACAAGTATGCAGAATTGTAACTGCAGTAAGAGACCGTCCAAAATCTGAATGGAGAAGTTTGTCTAGCACTTATTGTTTGCAACTAATCGACGTGAATAATTGGATATTATATCGAATGAGTAAGAAAGACAAGTAAAATTGTCAACAAACCTGGCTTGCAGTACTAATCTAGGTCAATGTCACTACAACCAACAATCCAAAATGACAAGTTTCTGTTCCGAGGGCCGGAATTTTGAAAACCCTGTGAACTTTAGCGGTACTAAAGATTACCGAAATACATCTGAACCATTAAGTGTAGGTAGCACTGAGCACACAACAAACCCTAATGACAGTCCTGCCTAATGAGTAATGAATCAATTAGAAAATGGGTGATGAGGAGTGGATGCTGAGTGTTGAGGACGTATCTCAGGATAAATCGGGTTGGCTTGGTGGGTGCTGCACGCCTCAGCCCTGAACGAACTGGGAAGGTAGGCACGGCGGCGCGCCCGGGCAGCGGTGACGCTGTTGGGCGAGCGGCTCCTGGCCTCATGTTAGTCCGACGTCTCGTCCTACAGTCATGCCGTCCGGGGACGGCAAGTCACCGGTGAGGCAGACGGCTGGGGGCGAGTAGAGATCGGAAGCGCGCAGTACAATAGAGGGGAATCGGGGCCTAGGACGACCCAAAATCCCAGGGTGGGCCGGCCCACCGTGGGCACCCTGTAGAGATACACACCCGAGCGGTGAACATGCATTTTCGAAACTAATTTAGGAACATTTAGCTGACCAATTAAACAACTCTGCTTCAATAATATCAGATTCGTATTTGAACAACTAAGCTTGTTTAGCTTGATGGGTGGAGCAGTGTTATTATGACACGAAGCACGTATGTTGATCGTATAGTGATCATAAAAGGGGGAAACTCTAAGCATATTTTTTAAGCAAAAGAGGGTTTCCCTCCGATTTCTATTAAAGAAACCACCACGGAACCAACATGATCAATTAAACCCTAAGAATGATCAATTAAACCGTATTATGGCTGAGCCATGGCAGATTTGAAGCTGCAAACTGGAGAAATGATATTTAGCATCCATTGTTTGCTTCGAACTAAGAACTAAATTCTAAGAGCTGAAAAGAAAGTAGAGTAGCAAAGTTAAGATCTATTTTCTGGTTGAGATCAAAAAGTTGAGGAGATATGAAGTACCACCTCTCTTACGGCGTCGTGTAGGCATCAGGGGTGCGATGGCTGTCGGTGGCGTTGAAGCAGATCTGCGACGGTAGACGGGTGCATCGGGGGATAAGTCCCGTTGCGGTGGAAGATAAGGTCGTGTGAGCGGCCCCGGCAAAGAGGACGACGGCGCCGATGAAGCGAGAGGACGCGATGCAAGGCTATTGGTCCGTTGCCATGGATCAGAAACGTCCATCTCTAGCAGTGGACGACGCGCTCTTGGTAGGCGCTCCGCCATGGTGGAGGACGGTGGCGATGGATGTGGTGGAGGACGGCGGCGATGGATGGGGTGGCGGACGGAGGCTGGTGTGGGCATGGGGTGTTCTAGCGCGGATGGTGTATGAATGGGAAAATGGAGGGAGAGGTACGGGGAACCATGTTTTTGGGACGCGCCTGTCTGAAATATGGGAAAGTTACGAACTTAGCCCCCGTTTAAAATTTGGACGTCTCGTCGGTTGGGGATAGGACGGTAATCTCGCATCTCGCCAATATTTGCCCATAGCGATTTCGGGCGAGGAGAAGGTAGTTGGCGCCCATGGTTGGCACCCACGATGTATGAATGGGGCTGACAGGTAGGGAGGTTGTGTCACGTCTGAGTGAAGTTACAAACCTGCCCCTATTGAAAATATTTGCCTACATCGATTTCGGCCGAGTCGAGCTTGTTTTGCCGCCCACTGTGTATGCATGGGGAATGGAGGGAGAAACAGAGGCCTTTCGGACGAGCTTAAATAAAATGAGTTTTTCCGCCCATGTTTGACGCCCATCGTGTCGGAATGGGCTCAGAGGCGGTCGTGTCACGTCTAATTGAAGTTACTAACCTACCCCTATTTAGAGCAGTGGAAATCAGGCCGATGGATTGTCCGTGTAATGGGTAGACAATACTTTCCATCTCCCAAACACTTGGCTTCAGGCAGACGACGTGGGAGTGGACATTTTGCTGCTTCTTTCAATTTTGGGACAATAAGCATCCACGCTACCACAGGCAACTAAATTCAATCCATTTTGTATTCCTATATGAATCTTTATAAATCATTCTATGTGTTTTTATAAATCTTCAAAGGACGACAAAGATGTATTCCACTGTCATATATGAATATGGTTTACATATGCCGATACTCAAATTCAGAAACTAGAATCCGGTTTAAGGTGAATCTGAATATTTGGAACACTTCATGTCCAACTCAAATGTCACACGCAGCATAATGTGTACTCCCATTTAGATATGTACACAAGCGATGTATCAAGACTCAAATACCAAGTCAATCAACCAAGAATGTACAGAACTAACAGACATATAAACACTTATAGAGTATATGGATCAATAATATCAACTAACATACATAAGCCAGGCCACTGTACTTTTTTTTGGCTACAACAACATCCTTTTTTAGCCAGCATCTTGGCCCTTTCCGATGCGTGCCACTTATGGTCCATCTATACTACTACTATTGCTGAATGCACATTCACCCCGATTGGCATATTTGTAGGTCTGGCACAACAATCCAAATGAAATGTCTCCGAGTCTTATCAATTAATACAGACTTGTGCTCAAATAAAATTACAAACCAAAAAACAAAAAACAATTATTACATGATCTCTAAAACAAATGGTTTGATTGATTACATGAACAGACAACACAAAGGTTGTTCAACTATGGAAAGAACATTTCACCTATGATTTACCAAGTAGGAATTTAATTTCCTTTTTTCCTCGAGGACCTTAACAATCTGGTCAGTCTCAGCTTGCTTCATTTTGAAATCCACCAAATATTTAATGGTTGTCTTGAGTACTGCTTGTGATTGTGCTATTTGCTTCCTCAACATGTCAACTTCATCTCTAAGTGCAGAAGCAGAATCTCTTTCTACCACTAGTTTAGCCTCTAGAGCATCAGCAGTTGGCAATTCATAATCCACGATTTGGCCGGTGCCACTGCTGTGGGATGATGCAATGTCCATGGGGACCTCGCGCTTTGATCTTGGGCTAACCTGTTTTGCCATTAAAGTTTCGATTGGATTCAGAAAAGTTGAAGTTAGCAAAACATCTCAACTGGGAGTTATAACAGCAAACCAGTTAAACAAACAAGGAATTAAAGAGTTTCAATTGGATGCTGAAAAGTAGTTATTAACATCATTGTAACCCGCTGTTGCAGCAGCAAAGCGCTTAAACAAACAGTAGATATTTAAGTTAAGGCAAGCATGTAATTCTTAACAAGAAGTATCAAACACATAGATAGGCGTAGTCTACAATATGATTAACAGTGCTGTGCCATTATGTAATCAGTAGCAAACTAAATTAAGCCAAGCAACGAATTGAACAATTTTGCAATAAGTGGCTAACTAAAATTTCGAGAAGCGTGTAATCGAACTTACGCTAGTTCTTTGTACAGCACACCGCAACATCTTTTTCGCTTACAAGGTTGTACGAAGGAGTCCATGGCATCAATTGCTTGGATACGTAGTCCCAATACTTCTTTCTTCCCACATTGCATGGGTAAGTTGAATGGTTAATCTGGTAAGATGGTGCGTCCTTGATATGTTATATGAGAACGTGTAGTCAGACTAGTTGTAGCCAAACACATCACATCGGCTTTTATCAGATATTTCATGCGATTACTTTTGGCATATCGAGACCTAAGGAATCTACAATAGGATGAAAAGATCGCATCCTTCACATTATTGGCGAACTCAGTTCATAGAAACAAGCAATTCAACCATTCGTGGGTAAATCAAAAGCGCCATCGAATATTTTTCACTATCCAATCATACACGCAAAAGGGGCGACGCCACCATAGGGGCTGGTATGGGCGGCGCCTCGTGGCTGGAAAGTGTGCACCTAGTTTGAGTCGTCCGGTTGGCCCACGCTAGTTTTGTTCGTCCCAACGCACGAGCAGGCAATGTAAAAAAAGAAGAAAAATGTTTCAATTTGGATGGTCCAATAACATAAGTGCAAGGAAAAATCCCAATTCATTCGCAACAGCCTCCATTCTTGTTTGCTCCTAACCTAGACGCTGCTAGATAGACCGACACAACACTTCCTCGCGCCCTCGTTGGAGGGCGGTCGCCGGCTTCAAGCTTAACGGAAGGAAAAGAAGATGAAGATCCAACCACAGGTGTAGCTCATGGGGAGGCAGCGGCAAGACGGCATGGCATCGAGCTTGCACAAACGGATTGTCGCAGCTTACAAGAGTAGCATGTGCAACGAGCAAGTACATCACATCCCTGATTATATCTAATTCAACTCTTCAATTTCTGGCCAATAGTTAAACCTGACGGTGTTGTAAAACTGCTTGTATGTAGGGAATCTATGAGAAAATGAAACCAATTACTACTTATTTTATAACTCCCCCAATCAATACTGAACTGACTGAATCTGATGTATCTAACCAAGTTTCCGGCGCAAACATACAAGCTCATGTTGTTCTTGATCCTGAAGTGTCTAATGAACAGACTGCTAATGAAGGATTTGATGCAAACATTTTACATGCTCCTGGTGATGAACATATAGTGTCTAATGAGGGATCTAACGCAAGCCTTTTGCAAGCTCATTGAAGGATTTAGTGTCTAATGATGATCTACTATGTTGAGAGAGACAGAGATTTGCAGGCATTGATGACAAGCAAATTATAGTGCACTTTCATAGCTTGAGGAAACGTCGAGGCCATCTACCAGAAAGTCCCCTTATCATGACAACATAGCATAAATACTTTTCTAATATGTTGTTTGAAACTATTGGCATACTTGTGCAAGGTAGATATATTGATATGCAGTTTGTGCACTGGTTATACGTGCAATTACACTTCAATATTTTCAGCCAGAGAACAAATAATTCAAGCAGGTACAGACCATGTTTGTAATCCTTGTACACCATGTTGCATTTTGTGTTTTTTGGTGCTTGCATCATTTAGTGTTTATAATCTGAACTACTTTGGATCATTAGCTGGTTTTCAAAGTGCATGTAGCTTCACATTTCTCAAGTTATGTTGATTTCCAGAGTGCAAGTGCCTTCGTATTTTTTTTAAGTTAAATGTTCGCCCCTAGTAACTTGAATTCGTGGATCAGCCACTGCACACAAATCATACACGAATGCCAAGATGAATTATATGAAATGCGTGGACTTACACTAGCTCGTTATGCAGTGCTCATCGCAGCTCTGCTTGCGCTTGGGATGTTCCATGTACAAGTACATGTTACCACTTGCTTGGATGTGCAGGCCTTGTGCTCCTTGCATCCCCTCTGCATTTTTGACACGGCGAATGGTTGATCATATAAGAGGAATCGACCTTGATGTTGTACCGAGGACGGATACTTACAAGGTTATACGGGTGTGCGTGATGTGTACCAGATCCCGTAAGCGCCGCCATGCTTCGCTAAAAATGGATTTGCTTGTTTTAGATGATATCTCCGTAAGAAATAAGAGTTAAAGTCGAGTTGCATAGGCGTGTAAGCTAAGAGAGCGGTGAAAGGATATCCAAACATCGTCGGAACAAAGGCACAAGGGAGTGATGTGTGGATACCTAGTTCGGGCCGGCATTTTGGCATGCTCGCCTAGCTAGAGTGCGGGTCACTTCAGAGCCGTTGAGGGTGATGCGCTGGCGTTGGCTGGCCACGCACGGATGCAGATCTTGAGTGGCAGCGGAGCGCTACGATGTGGTGGACGAGACTGTTGGTGAAGCCCCAACGGCCTCCGGGGGGGGGGGGGCGGAGGTGCGATGATGTGCTCGATGAAGTAGCCCCAGTGAGCTGGGAGACGGCGTCGGTGAAGCGCACCTGATGCGGTGGAACTTGGTGTCTGTGAGGCACCTCGGTTGCGGTGGCCGACGTTGTCGGTGGACCACCCGGTGCGATGGACGAGGGCGTAGATGAGGTAGCTCCAGTGCGGTGGTGAAGCGCGACCATCGTCTTCGTCGTCGTCGTCTAGCATAGAGGTGGGGAATGGTGGGGAAAGAGATGAGACGAGGGGCGATTCTAGGGTTGGCGGCGAATTAGGGATTTGAGCAATCTGGGCCGCGGAAGGGGACGGTGGAGAAGAGAGATTTTGCAAGGCTGGAATTGGGGTCACCAGATATTTCAATCCGAAACGTGGAAGCGCGAACTTATATTGTCGCCGCCCTTTTTTTTTTTGGGGGGTGGGTGGCTGGGTGCTACGCTGCGTCCGTCCGACACACGCGACCACCCCGACAGGACTATGCTTCGGTGCCTTAAGGCACCTGCCTTTGTGTCCATGACATGTGGGCTCACTACAAGAAATAAGTCAACTAGTGACCTTCTGTTAGTGACACTGGAAGAAATGGTCATAGATCTATGACCATTTCAGACCAATTGGTCAAAATCTGTTCGGGGGGCTCCAAACCCTAAACCATTGCGACCATTTTGGTCAGGAAGGTCGTAATTTCCTTACATGAAATGGTCATAAAGCAAACAGTGCTAGTCCGCTGCCTTATTTCTAGTTGTTAACGACCAATATAGATGGTCATAGCCTTGTAAATTGTGGTGGGTTGCTATGACTAGGCGCCACCTCATCAGGTTTGCCTATGTGTCATGTCCATGTGGCAGTTTTTGCCCTAGGTTGTGAAGCAACCTATATTTCTGTCATTTCCAAAATTACCAAAAAAATCTAAAAAATTCTTTGGGTCATATATTCGTCAAATATGTAAAAACCTTCCTTACCTAGTTCAAAAATAATTCAAAAATATTCATTTTCCTATTCTGTTCAGAACAACAGTTTGTGAAGGAAGTACCACTTTGGCATGTCAAATAGTATCTATTTTCTACAGTGCTTTCCTATGCCCAAATAACCATCCTCCACCAAATGCCAGCTCAGTCCATTCATTATTTTGAGCCGAGCTTCAACATTCGTATTTATGTCCAGTGTGGTAGTTTGCAAAGCAAGTACCATCTAGGCTCCTCTTCTTAGTAACTGATCATCCTCAGCCAAAACTCACGCCCATTAGCCATGTACATTTCCCGTACCGCTAATCAAACACTTGGCTGCTGATTCATGTTTGAGCATCGATCGGTCTCCTCGTGAGAATCTTATGTTGTAATTTTCTTCCTAGCACCTACCTGGGGAGTGCCCAACCCACTAGACATGCCTAGGCTGCCTGTAACACATGGCAACGCCACGGTCACGCTGGTGACCACGCGAGCATGCGAAGTTCACGCGCCTAGAGTTGGGGGCCTCGGCCACCGCCCAAACCTCGACGTATCGCCACCAAACCATGTATTTATGATTAAATAGGTACTTATGTAACTATAAAAGATTTTTGGAAAAAAAATAAATAGCAAAGTATGAGGCAGTTGTAGTTCAAATTTGACCCGCTTCCAGTTGAATCGGCGGAGATTTATCTTTTCCACGAGAGGTGGATCAAAAATTTTTACACCCAACCATTTTGTCAATTGTGCACTAAATATGACCTAGTATTTTAGAAAATTGATTTGGTCCAATTTTGCAACAAATATTTGGGAGGTCCTTCACAAAAAAACCTCCTTTTGGGCACTCGAAAAATGGAAAATGGTTTTTCGTCCAAAGAAAATGGAAACTTCCTTAGGCAACATTGTTTGCCATTCCAATATGCACCCTTGTGCACAATATGAGATCATTTGAACAAACTATGCCATGAATGTGGCCATACGATTGATCATTTGGCTTGAAAGCCATTGATCTCCATACGTGATAGCTCGTTTCTGAGAACACTTTTTAAAATAATTGCCGTATTACAAGTTTGTTATTTTTCCTGGGAACTTGGCCACATATAATGACACAATGCGAAGGTTTCCCAATTTTTTGAATTTTTTTGAATTTTTTATGCCCGTTCCAAAATGCGGTCAAAACGGCGGGCTTGACCGTTCCTAGCTAGTGTTTGAATCTTGGAATTTTTTTGGTGTTTCTCTGATTAAATAGGTACTTATGTAACTATAAATGATTTTTGGAAAAAATAAAGAGCAAACTATGAGGCAGCTACATTTCAAATTTGACCCGTTTCCAACTGAATCGGCGGAAATTTGTTTTTTTCACGAGAGGTGGATCAAAGCTTTTGACACCCAACCATTTCGTCAATTGTATATTAAATATGAAGTAGTATTTTAGAAAATTGATGGAGTCCAATTTTGCAACAATTATTTGGTAGGTTCTTCACAAAAAAACCCATTTTTGTCACTCGAAAAATGGAAAATGGTTTTTTCGTCCAAAGAAAATGGAAAATTCCTTAGGCAACATTGTTTGCCATTCCAATATGCACCCTTGTGCACAATATGAGATCATTTGAACAAACTATGCCATGAATGTTTTCATAAGATTGATCATTTTGCTTGAAAGCCATTGATCTCCATACTGATAGCTCATTTCTGAGAACACTTTTTTAAAATAATTGTCGTATTACAAGTTTGTTATTTTTCCTGGGAACTTGGCCACATATAAGGACACAATGCGAAGGTTTCCCAATTTTTTGATTTTTTTGAATTTTTTATGCCCGTTTTAAACTACGGTCAAAACGGCGGGAATGGCCGTTCCTAGCTAGTGGTTGAATCTTGGAATTTTTTTGGTGTTTCTCTGATTAAATAGATACTTATATACCTAGAAATGATTTTTGGAAAAAATAAAGAGCAAACTATGAGGCAGCTACAGTTCAAATTTGACCTGTTTCCAGCTGAACCGGCAGAAATTTGTTTTTTTAACGAGAGGTGGATCAAAGCTTTTGGCACCCAACCATTTGGTCAATTGTATATTAAATATGAAGTAGTATTTTAGAAAATTGACAATTTTGCAACAAATATTTGGTAGGTTCTTCACAAAAAAACCATTGTTGCCACTCGGAAAATGATTAAAAATATCTAGAAATATCAGAAATGCATACAAATGGGTCCTTATCCATAAAATGTGGTCTAACTCTAGTGAAAATTTGTGTGGTGCCCTTTTGAAAAATATTTTTGATAGCGACTTCACAAAATCCCTCTATTTTTAATAGTTCAAAACTATTTTAAACCATTGATTTCCTGAACCAATCAGAACACTTCCCACGGATTGATGACATGGCATCCATCCATCCATCCATCCATCTCTGCATCCCACATCCATCCATCCATCTTTCTACAGAAAAAAGAAAAAAAGAAAACAAAAAGAGATACCCCTTACCCGCAGACCAAACCCTAGCTCAGATCGATCCCTTCCTCCCATCTCCGCGCCGCCGTCGCCCCCCTCCCGATCCAGTCCTCTCCCGCGCGGCAACCCTTCCTCCTAACCCACCTCCCCGACATCACCGCCCCCAGATCGCCAGATCCACCTCACGCGCTCCCCCTCGTCTCCCACATCGCCGACGCCACCTAGTTCCCCTCACTTCTCCGTCCAGGCGCCGTCTCCATCAATCAATCTCCCGAGCAAGCGACCTCCCTCCCCCGCCATCAAGGGGCCTCCACGAACCTCCACGAACCAGGGCCGGCGACGTCTACCGCGCGCCGGATCCGACACGAGGACGACGAGCAGGGAGCGGGCTTCCTCACTCTACTCCTTCTCCGGCGACGACCTTCCCTCCGTGCGCGCGTTCCAGCAGCGGGCTTCTCCTTCCGCTTGCTTCTCGTCGCGGAGCCGTGGAGGAAGACCCACGGGCGCGGCGCCACTCCTACCACCAGCGACCATCGGCGGCGGCTGCTGCATCGTAGGTCAGTCCTGCCTCGCTCGTGCCCTTCCCCCGCTTCCTCCTCCCTGCCGCCGTCCTGGCTGGGCTTCGCCTCAGACGCCCTCCCCGTCTGTGGTTGCAGTGCGTGCTCTGTTCTCCCAGTCCCAACTATTGCGATGTACTAGTATTTTACTTCTTGAAGCGGATTCTGATGGGTTCTTTCTCTTCTCTTGGTGCTTGAGCAGACAGCGTATTCCAGGCCAGCACTGGATCGACATCGATGGGGAGGAGTAGCTTGCTGCAGACCAAGAGGGGTACGTGGTTTCACTTTCTTCTTCTTATTGCTAAGTTTAATCCTTCAGTCTCCATGGAGGGAGTTGGTCTGATTTTTGTGATGCTAGAGATAATTTGGTTGCAAGTGATGCCTTTTTTTAGTTTGAAGTGATGTTGTTGGATAGCACTCCTGTGTTACCTGACTTCAAAATAGGTAGACGGCAGCTTGGATTTGACGGTGCAGGGCACGCACTGAAGATACTGAATTCACATGCTTGTTAACTGAATATAGCCTCTTGTTCTGCAACCTGCTTGACGAACTCACACTGTTAGGATTGACAGGGCTGGTGTGGAGTTCCTGGGCTTAATAAAATAGAATTCAATGGTGAACTACCAAAGGAAATTACATAGTATCATTTAGTAGTACATCAGTAGGAAACTTGGACATCAGATAGCTATTAGTAGGAAACTTGGATTCTGTTGCTACTAGTAGAACTACTATTGTACTTTGTGGAGTTCGCTTATAATTTTTTTTGCTTGCTCTTTTAAAGTGCTAGAGGCTGATGTCTTTTGTGATTGCAGCCAGAAGACTGGGATGACAAGGAGTACATTCCTGAGCCCGAGGACATCAAGCCAGAGGTAGTTTTCTTTCTTTCTACCATGTCGATACTAGCATGAATTGATCAATAATAATGATACTAGCCCGAGGGGAAGCATCAGTTTTGGCTTGGCTCTGATCTGGTAGCCTCAGGATTCCTGGATTAAAATACGAATAGTGGTTGTTATCCACTTGCTAAGTTTGTGAAGATCAACTTTTTTGGTAGATGCTTTTTATCACTTACCTAACTTCAGTACTCTCCATCTAAAAATGCATCTGCTTCAAGTTAAAAGCGGGCCAAAACAAAGAGTATTTTATGGCAAAGAATGCTCCAGCAGTTTGTGAAATTCGTTTGTATGGAGAGGAAGACACATCTGGACCAGAGAAGCAACTGCAGCCATTGACATCTGGACCAGAGACCAAAGTAAGATGGTGCACAGCTGCATACGGCGTCCTATTTTGTTGTAGTGGTACTATATATGGTCTAATCCAGCACTGAATATCCATATGTTGTTTTAATCCTGATGATGTTGTAGCATAAAGTGGACACCATATTCGGTTTCTCTAGATGCTTTATCTCCGGTGGTTTCTTGTTTGATGCACATTGTTATTTGTAGGGCTGTGAGTATATTTCAAGGAAATATATCGACCTCGATGTGTCAAAGTTGCCCATTTGCCCTTTCTTAAACAATTTTACTTTGTTTGTGTTCTTCCTGTATGTCCAGTTTCACATTACTGGTTTTCATGCCATATTCATCAATCCTGCTCACATGCCTTATGATTGAGTAACCTGATTAGTATTAACGCCACTGTCCTATTACATGTATCATTTGACACACACATTAGTAAATCTGAATTAATTTTGACATAGTTGCTTATTGATTGAATATGAGTATTGTTTGTTATACTCAAATGGAACTTTGATCTGCTGTAACTTTGAATGATCGTTTTTAAACCTTGTCGTGTATGTGAAACATTCAATGCTTATTTCTTGCTAAGTTTGTCATATGTGCCAATTCAATTCCCTATTTTGATGAATATGCCTATTCCAGATAAGTAGAATGAGCTTGTTAAAATAATAATAAGTAGAATGATAAATACTGGTGTGTCTTTAGTTTTTATATTAAAAGTATCCGTGTAATATTTCTTCTATCAGTGACATACTATTTGTTCTCTTTTGAATGTCCAGATGTTTTGCAAAAGGAAGAAGCAGTACTTGACGAAGCAGATTACAATGTGTTCTCGTCATGAAGCACTAGATAGGCTTGTTCTATTTATTCTTCCTGTTCTAGAGTATTCCAGCACCTGAATGCTTGACTACAACAAGTTGTAGGTTGCTTGAATCTGTACATATGTGATAGACATTTGTAGAATGTGTGTTCTGAGATATTTCCGTAATATTCAGCTAATTCGTGGTAACTTGATTCATATTGTTATTCAAACTGGTTTGAAAATTTTCTTTAAATGGTCTGGAATTGGACCTTAAAGAGGCTAAGGATCAATTATATTGGACAAATATTTTGGGTAAAAAAGTAAAACGAAAATAAATGAATGTGGAAAAGCCAAGGCCCAGGAAAGAAAAACCTGGAAAACATTGGGTTGGACTCATTTGAAAAAAAAAGATAAAAGGCTAAAATGTGGGCTTGGCCCATGTAGTCAACCAAATTATTAGGAAAAAATACATTAAAAAGGCCGAATTGTAGGGCTAGGCCCATGTATAAAATCGAATTGGACCGGGTTGATTCTTGTGCCACATCAGATTGCCACGTCGGATGCCTACATGGCCTGGGGAGGCTGCTAGTGACCAAAACAAAACAATAGGCATATTTTGCTCGTAAACGTCCACGACCTTCTCACAGAGAAGGTCGTTAATTTCAGTTTACGACCGCCAGCTTTTGACCTTCTGTTTTTGGTCAAAAAAAGGTCGCAAATGAAAAACAATGACCTTTCAGTGACCAATAGTCAAGGTCACAAGTTGACATATTTCTTGTAGTGGCCCAACAGGTGGCTGGCCCACATGTCAGTGACCCAAAGGCAGTTGCCTTTAAGGCACCAAAGCAGCGTCCTCCCCGACACGACCCTGGTCTGCCTGGTGCGCCTACATTTGAGAATGCAAACGAATCTTCTTTCGTTTGCAAACGAATCTGTATGTATTACCATGCCCGTGTTTTCCTTGCAATAATTAGTCATTCGAAACGAGATACTCCATCCGTTCACTTTTGTAAGTCGTTTGCATAACTTAAAATGAAATGTTTTGCACATTGTCCAAATGTCTTCAAGGTCTTATAAAAGTGAACAGAGGAGTACTATAAATTAATTAATGAGGAGTTATTTGAAAAAATCAAACGGTACCCAAGCTAACGTGGATTAGAGTGTGTGTCACATAATTAGTTATTTGAATTAGAGTGTGTGTCACATAGTTAGTTATTTGAATTAGAGTGTGCGTCACATAGCGATCTCCAATTCTAACGTGGATTTCACATTTCACTATATCCACGCTACTTTTTTAATACAAATTCATATGTATATGATGAACACCATGGTAGTGAGAAAACTTTTGGATGGATTCAAACATATGACCTACAAAATAGCACAAAAAACTGAGTCAATGTCAACTTTTCGAAACTTAGTATGGCACAAATTCAAAATATACCCGTATGCCTGGTCCTCGGTTCAAATCTTACAATATACACCGAATTGAAACATCGATATTAAGTCTCGTACTATGTACATTCAAATGTTATTTTAGCCCCCCCACACACACACACACACAAAACGCTACATACTTCCCTGACGGTCAATCTTCCTCTCCTAACCACCTTAGGAAGCTATCGGTTTCCAACACACGTTCATTCTTTCTCTCCATGTTTCGATCTCTAAGTTTCTCAACTACACAACCCCTTTTTCCACTCAGTTACCAAATGTATTTACCTCACACAACCGCCATTGCACCCATGCCGAGCTCTCTCCCCCCTCTCCCTCTCACCCTCTCGCGCTAAATACATGCATTGCCTATCTAGCCCCCCCCCCCCCAACCTCTCATGCGCACACACGCATGTTGTATATTTAGGTCACTCCCTCGAGACTGTCTCACTCTTTCTTCCGCATGGCAGGCCACACTCGCTCAATCTCGCTCTCTTTATCTGAGTCTCGTTTAACCTTGTTTTCTTTCACACACAAATGATATATCTCCCTGTTCGGGCCTCGATCGACACACTCTATACTCTCTCACGCAGATTGTCTATCTAGGTCAGTCCATCCAAGCCGCCGCCACTCTTTCGACCTCATGGTGGGACACGCTCACTCAATCTCTCTCTCTCTCTCTCTCTCTCTCTCTCTCTCTCTCTCTCTCTCTCTCTCTCTCTCTCTCTCCGTATGTCTCGATTGACCTCGCTCTTTCTCGGACAAAAATGATATATCACCATGTTTGATCCCAATTCGACCTATTCACATTGTATACTATCTCACGCACATCGTCTATCTAGGTCACTCTCTCCAACCCGTCTCACTCTTTTGATCGCACGGCGACCCTATGTGATCGGCTGACCTTGCTTCCTCCCACGCACAAAATATATCTACACGTCTATGACTGGATCATCTCTCAAGCTCTATCTTACAGCCCTCACCCTTGTCAAAAAGCTCAATCGGACAATATCTCTCCAGAGCATATATATTTGTTCAATGAATGTCAGACCACACTCACTTTGTCTCTCTATCTACATGTCTCTCGATTGACCTCGCTTTCTCGCACCGTATCTTCCACGCGTTGAAGCTACTACCTCTCCATCCCTCGCAAAGCCGGAGCTATTTACATTGCGAGGGGCACTCCAACCTTGGATTAATTTTTGTAGGGATTTATTCCGGTCGGTTTAGATTATATTTTTGTAGCATTCGGCCCACAACTACTCCAAACACCGTTGCAACCCACGCAACTCCCCTAGTTGATTTCCCTCTGGCTCGGTCATCGCTCTCTCGCACGTCCTTTCTCGCCTTCAACATCGCACCATGGTATTATTGAAAAAACTATGTTGTTCTCTTTAATTATTATAAATAAGGTACAAAACTACACACCGATAGTCCACTTGGAATGGAACAAGTTTCGACCCACAAATTAAAGTGCTACAAACTACACACCGAGGGGCTCACATGTCATGAAACAAATTTGGACCCATATACAAATTAAAAAAATAAAGGACGAGGATCGAACATGCGACCGGGCCTTCAAACCGCACCTCAATAGGCAACATACGTAGAATAGCAATGTTTGTTGTACCCCTTTGTTCACATAATGTTTTTATATTACCACAGCCTAATGGATAATATGTAATATTATTTTTAGTACTATTCGCCTTCACTTACTGGTGGGTTCCATGTGTGCTCTCTCTCTCCCCCTTCTGCGCTTAGACGACGGGCAAACAGGAAGAACTCATGGGCAATGTTGCCGCTGACCATATCTGGACGCGTTCACAAGTCACGGCACCAGTTTCACGTACTAGCAGCACTAGTCAGTGTGTACGTGCAATGCAAGTTAATTTGGAAGTATATTAAGTCCATGCGGATATTAACTACTAGGATATTATTTGTGTGTTGTCATGTGATTAGCATTATTTTTGGCAAGAAATTAACTGCACGCTAAACTTGTTGAGCGCTCGACATTGAAGCAGTCTAGGTCGTTGGATTACAAGGAATGCATGTGGCTTGATGACGTTTTATATTTAATTTGATACGACTCTAGCAGAACATTCAATCGATCAAACCATACATTTCGTTCAGTCTGACTCCGACTTTAAATTATACGATAATTGATATAAAATAAACGGAAATGATAAACGTTCGGATTTTAAGCATGGCAATCCGAACGTTTTTCATGGCAAATTTAGATTACACGGCGGCGGCGGGGGCGTCTCGCGGTGGGAAGCGGCTCGTCTGCCATGCTCTGTGTGTCATCGGGCCACTGACCGACGGCAACGGCGGCGTCTTGCGCCGTTGTTGGTGTACTCCTGGACGTTGGCCTAGCTTCAAGGAAGGCCAAAATATTCTGGACTTCGGAGCGAGTCAACTGGCGGGAGGAGGCGACTAGCGTTAGTGCAAGGAAGCGGTCGACGGCGGCCATCCATGCCACTGAGGGGGGCACTGGCACCCGTGCGGGGACAGGCGATGTCAATGGCACGGCGGAGACATTTGTGTGCACGGGCACCGACACGGGCGCGCCGACGCTGCAGCATCGCCAGCGCCGGCAGTGCATCGGCACCGCACGGCGCAGCGCTGCTTGCGTCGCGCAGCGCGCATGCGCTGGCAGGTGCACGGGCGCGTGAAAGTCGGCGGGGACCTCGTGGAACCCCGTGGGATCAAGCTCAACGACAATGTGCGGCTCCCAGCCATCAATGCCACGGGGATGGGTGCTGGCGCAGTCGGGGCGACGGGAGCCGGAACGGGAGCGGGGACAGGCGTTGTGTCTTCCCGCAAGTCCAGTTCAAGCTCGTCCCAAAGCGCCTTATGTTCTTGAGACTCCGGCTAGGTGTCTTCCTTAGGAAACTGGAACACTAAGGGCAGACCATCGTGATGCGGCATGGCGTTCATCTAGGTCATGCTAGTTTGATGTAGACGGCAGGAGAATCAGAGTGGAAGAGAGAGGATTGTAGCGATACCGGGTAGTGCGGGGTTGATTTTAAACTATGGCGCCGGCGACATTAAAAGTGGGAGCAGTTGGGACGACGGTGGGCGGCGGAGCCGTGTCAAAGGGCTTGCCTCCGGGTGAGCCTGCACAGCGGTCTGCTCGCACGCCTCCCTGACAGCTGGCGCAGCGGTCTGCTCGCACCTCCCGTCGACTCACACGCTTGCTCGGACGGCACCTGCCGATGAGAAGCGGGGACTCGTGGCGGCACGTAAACGCCCACGGTTTCAATAATGAAAGCATTCTCCTTAACGTGACAAGTCTTTGTTCCAAAGTACCTTGGCTCTTCATTTGTGCAACCTGTCATAAGCAGCTTGTCTCAAATTGAAGAAAAAACTTACGAAGTAATATTTGTGCCATATCACGTGACCATGCTTAGTTTCAAGAATTTATGCTCACTTTTGGATTTTCTGAAATTTAAGATCCAGGATTCGAAACAATATCATAACCTGCATCATGCAATAAATTTTCAAGCCGTACATCTGTCCTATTGTATTTCTTGAGAAAGGATTTGGTCAAACATGTTGCTTAGTTAGACTTCACACAAGTTATATATGCAGAGTAAAAAGATAATCCCTCTGTACCAGTGCATTGCCTGATATATTAACTCAAGTACTAGGCACGAACAAACGGGCTCAATTCTGTGCTCATCCTGGTGTAGTAGTAGTAGTACTAGGCAATGCAGTTGACGGGTGACCTTGACGAGCGGCGACCGAGGGAATTGAACCATGCTCGGCACGGTAGGTAACGTTGTCTAGTTACTAAAACATCCCTCTATTGTTCATCGGTAGTCATTATGGACCGGGGACATGAGGGGAATTTCCTAGAGCTGGAATTCTGGCCGCCAGATATGTCGAGTTGAAACGTTGAGGCTCGACTGGTTGGGGTTGCCTAATGTGCGTACCACACACGCCACCGAAGGACACGAGCCCGGTTTTTTAGGATCAACACGAGCCAAGATCTGGCTGGTACGCCATTGGGTCCTACCATTCGAGAATACGAAATGAACCTTTTAAATTGCTGAACGAATCTATGTGTATTACAATACCCGTATTTTCCTTGCAAATACTAATCTGAACGTGGTAATTGATTTATGACGAGTTGTTAAATTAGAGTGAGTTTGTGATATAGTGATCTCAACGTGGATTTCACATTTCATGGTATCCCTAGTAAGTTTTCCAATGCAAATTCAATTTTAAAAGATGAACAATATGGAGGAGAGAATACTTTGTATGTATCAAGCATATGACCACACACACACACACAGAGAGACACACACGCACGAACACAAGAACAATCCAATAAGTATAGTGCATCTATTTTTCCAAACCATGCATGTATGACACGAATTAAAATACTTTCTATTCCTAAATATTAGTCTTTAGAGAGTTCAATAAGTGACTACATACGGAGCAAAATGAGTGAATGTAGACTCTAAAATATGTCTATATACATCCGTATGTGCCAAGTCCATTTGAAGCCTCTAAAAGACTAATATTTAGGAACTAAGGAGTAAATGTAAGACATCCATGGTCCTCAGCTCAATATTTAAAATGAACATGAAACTGAAACATGAATATTAAGTCTAGTACTACAGTACATGCAAATGTTGTGTTTAGGCGGAGCTATGATTGTCGGGGGTCAACCCCTCGACCTTAGATAAAATTGTGGAACTCTGTTTAGGGTTGTTTAGATTATATTTTTCCCCACCCTTCCAACCACCATTGGTTGTGCACCCCCCACCCCTCCTCCCCGGGAGAATATCATGTGCCCCCATACATTAGATGCTATATGCCGATACGAGTCGCTTGGAGCATGTAGATCTGATATATAGCAGCTCACATGATGTGTCTTAATATTTTTGCAGGAAACCTTGATGAGATTGAGAATTGCACACAATTTGTAAAAAAACTACTTAGATGGCCTTTGATCCCATATCCAACGACCTCGAAGCTCGTATCACCGTAGCATCTAAGATGAAGGAGGACATCATATTCTCCTGTATGTAAGAATATCATGTGCTACCACACCTTAGATGCTTTGGTGATACAAGCTCTTCGGAGGCGTTGGATTTGTGACCCAACACCTCCTCGATGGTTCAATGGTTTTTTTGCGAAAAAGCCCCAAAAGAGTTTGGCCACTGCTATAAGCACAAAGACTGCTCAGATGCCATTGATCTCAGATCAAACGACCTCCAAGCTCAGATCACCGTAGCATCCAAGCTGCGATAGCACCTTATGTTTTCTCGCACGGGAGAGTATGAGGTGCTCCCACACCGTAGATTCTACGGTGATACGAGTTCACTGAGATCTAACGACCCACAGTAGGAGGTTTGAATGTTTTTTCAATATACGGCTGATAGAGTTTGGGAAATGCGCAGAAAGTACTAGTACCACGCATGTGCCATCCGATCGCTGATCATACGACCTAGATGCTCATACCACCGTAGCAGGTAATTAAGCTACAGGGAGCACCTAATATGAGCACCGGGGAGCCGTTGGATCGAAGATGAAGTGGCACACACGAGGCCTGAATGTTTTATTTGCAAAAAAATCCTTTGGAGAGTTTGGAAATTGCGCATAATTACAAAGACTACTCCCAAGCCATTGGATCTCACTTCCACCGGTGTAAAAACTCGTATCACCATAGTATCTAAGCTGCGGGTGGATGTGATATTCTATGTCATTGTCATTTTGTTCGTGAACTTGCAAAATACGTAACTCGTGCGTTACTTGTCTTATCGCGCAAAGTGTTTGTTCAAAAAAACCATCCTACACTGAAATATCGGAACAACACACGGGGTCCCACTTGTCATTAATCAAATTTGGACCTAAAACTAACAAATCTGAAAGACGAGTTTCGAATTGGAAACCTGGACTACAAAGCGTAAGTCGATAGCCTGAAAAAAAGAATGGTTGTTGGCTTTGTCCCATAACTTGATTTTATACAGTACTTGCATTGAGTTGAGTAGAGGGAGTGCCTCATCAACACGTGCATGACCGTTGTCTCACTTACTGGTGGGTCCCAGGTCTGTGATCTCAATCACTCTTCTCTCCATCGTCTAACCTTTGCACGGGCACACACGAAGAGCGGCGCTAGCTTGCCCTGGTGTTATTACAACTAAAAAAATCTTGGAAAATAGAAGAATCGCCTAAAACAAGAGGCGTTGTGGCTGGTCGAGACGGAGCTAACCACATCTATCCTCCGTGCCACGTTTGCATGATGAAGCTGTGTGGCTAGTGGGGTGTTTTCGACCGACTGGCTGGGTCCCGAGGTCGAACCATAGGTACTACGTCTGATACAGTATATTTTTACACGCACATTTTTCCTCCATTCCAAGACGTGGCACACCCTAGCGCGCGGTTTCGGGGTCCTCCCGGGTGGTGCACGCATATATTCTTCCTGACGTGGGACGCCCTACCGCGCGTTTTCTAGGTCCTCCTCGGTCAGAAGCGCCAAGCAAGTAAATGAGTCGTCAAATCACGAAGACCACCTTTCCCGCCGAGTACATCAGTGAAGCACGGTGGCTAGCTAGTTGGGCAAGTTCGACCGATTAGCTAGGCCGCCGCCACATTTGTTTTTTTCACCCTTTTTTATCTACTTGCCGGCAGGTAAATTTAAATATCTACCGCGGCGTTCCTCTGGTGTTTGGGTGCGGCAGGATTTTTAATTTTTTGATTGACGGGAGCAGGCGCGACATCAATTAGTCACGATGATGCTCCCTGATTTGAGAAGTCGTCGACTGGTGTTTTACCGTGGTGAAAACCAAAAGATTCCCCGCTCCCTCCGCCTTCCAGTAGATTGCATTGCCTTTCAGCCGTTTCGCCCCCTTTGCTTCCTCTCCCCATTGCTTCTACCTGGTGCCATGGCGGCGCAGCAGATCACGGAGTCCGAGGTGAGGCGCTAGACACAGGAGCTCCATGACAAGGATGCGGAGCTCAGGGCCAAGGACGTGGAGCTCCATGAGCTCAAGGAGGAGAGGAGTGCCATGCTCCTCTGTTATGTGCGGGAGTTCACGGAGCTTCAAAAGCGGCAGGCGTCCACCACAAAGATGCTCGAGGAGTCGGCAGCATTGGTGCAGAAAGCGGGAGATACGATAGGCCGTCAGGGGAGCCGGCTGGAGCGTGAGCGGGCCGATCGTGACGAGGTCCAGGATCGCTTCAGCCACTTGGTGAACGAGGTTGCCACGCACGTGTTGCGGCTGCGTGATGCCTACCGTCGTGCTAGCACGACGATGCCGGCCGTCAGGCTAAACCCGTTCGACCACCCGGTCGACTTCAACGAGCTGCGGCTTCCTGACCTGGTCTCCGCCACCGGAATCCATTCGTGCCATTGGACGCCGTCTTTGACCAGCTGGCTCCCGTCGACCGGGAGCGGGCTCTGCGGGCGGTTGCACCCTGCATCACCAATGTCTTGCGCCTCGAGAAGCAAAGGGACTTCGGTGGTCTTTAGGCGCCCTCTGCATGGGCATGTCCATGTCTCGGCGCAACATGACCGTTGGATCAAACTCAAACGGTGCAGATCAGTCACTGTAGCACAAAGCGTGTGGGTGTGTTTGGTTGCATTCTCATGTCAATATAGTTGTTTACTCTTCGTGTATTTTTGTCAACCTACTAGTGTGGACTCATGCACCCTTCATGCACTCTGCCAAACACCCAAAAGTGGGTCGAGAAGGGAACTTTTGCTCCCATCCCGTGCACCCTTCATACACCCTGCCTAACACTATTCGTGCTTCATATGGTTCATGTTTCGTGGAGTACTGTAGCACCGCACTCTCCGTGCGCTGTGGACCTAGTTCTGTTAACATTGATCTCACCGTTCATTCTCGACCGGACAGTCGAAAAAGCGATACTATGTTACATATAGGAGTAGTTGACATGCGCACAACATCATTTGTTATCGTCATATCTTACTACACTAGCAACAAGATTGTGTAGTAATCGACGATGAACCATCGCACATGCCTAGTAGTAGGAGCATTGTGTATGTTCAAGTGGCTGCCGTGTTTCGCACTCCTCCGTCGTAAGAGTGGAAACGCTTGTTGTAATCATTTTCTTCTTCAGAAAAACAGTGGACACGCTCTACCGTGCGGATCCTCCTCCAGTCATGCACTAAATTACTCACTTTAGCCGACGTGTGGGACAGCCAGCACCTGGGTCCACCAGCCATGCACTAAATTACTCCGTAGTAGAGTGACGGTAGACTACCCCGATCGAACCGCCGCAGTAATGCCCAATGAGCCGTCAAATCACAAAACCCCCTCCTTTCCAGCAGAAAGTTGGACGGACGAAGCAACCATCATTTCACTCTTCTCTCTCAGCTTCCTCTCTTGAAGAAAACCCCCAATCGCTTCGCTTCTCCCTCATCTCTTTCCTCCTTTCACTCTTCTCTCTCAGCTTCCTCTCTTGATGGACGCCGAGCACCGCCGACGTGATGTCTATGGCTCGCCAAACTGCCGAGGCTCATGGTACGAAGAAGCGCAAGCACCCCGCAGAGACTACCACAGACAAGCTCAAAGCCATCGCCTGTCCAAGCCCCCTCTCGTGATCCCTCATTAAGCAAGTCCGTAATGTCTCTTGTTGATGATCTTTTCTCGATCTTGATCATGTTTTTTCATCTAACACGCAGTACTAGTACTGGTAGTACAACTTTCTGGGTGATCTTGCATGTGATTTTAGTGTGCCAAATGGCGGTTCTAAATTCCTATTTTGACCAAAACATGCAAGAGGTTGACACCGATTTCTTATAGATTACTTTCAACTACTCCCTCGATTTGTCTAGATACGGATGTATCTAATACTAAAATGTGACTTGATACATCTGTATCTAGACAAATCTAAGACAAGAATTTTCAGACGGAGGGAGTACTTTATGAACATCAATGCTACCTTTTAAGTGGGTATATTTGCATCAGTAACTTGTGTTATGGATATTGCATGTAATCTCTCTGCTCTCATGCCTTTGAAGACATGTTCTAGTGTCTTTGTTGACTCATTTCTGTGCGTATATGTAGTCATATATGGAGTATAATATCGAAAATCATCTTATATTTCTGAACGGAGGTAGTAATAAAATATGGTTTCTGTTTGAATTAGAACCAGGTCCGCGGTGGAGATGTTCTCAAAGTCATGCCGTGTGAACTGGAAGACCTGATGATGAGTTCTACTGCTGAACTATCCAGCTGCTGTGTCCTTGTCGCCACGTGTCCTGAACTAGTGTTTTCCTATAGAATTGTTGTCACGCGTGTTCTCGAGGCTGTACTTGACCACAACAGTTTCCTGGATGTGCCTTTGAATACGAAGGGTGTGGTTCTTGTAAAGCTTCCCAACAAATCTGATGCGGCCTATCTTCATCATCATGTTTATGAGTGGAAAGACCACTCTGTTAGCTTCTCCAAGGTTGACAAGATGGTGATGGTGCATGTAGACATCTCACACGAAGTCCATGGCCTAGTCAGTTATGCGGGGTTCATCCCGTAGGTCGGTGGCAAGAAATAGTATGCAGAGTTTAGTTAGTGCAACTTTGCTTGTCTGTAGTAAGTACTATTGTTCAGTACTTGATTTTTGGTTGTGAACCCTGTATTGATTATTAGTACTGCCGCTTTTGGTGTGTGGTCAGTCCTGAGAACGGTCTATGTTAATGTCTGTCCACTCAATTCAGTCTGTATATTTTGAAGTATCCAGATCATATTTTTTGTGCGGACGGTTTATCAATTATGGTTACACTCCAATATCTGTATGCATTATAGGGTTTATCGCACCCACCAATATTTCTAGTCCCATGGATGTTCGGTCCATACGATTTGTCATGACCTTTGGACTGTCTTGCTTGTGGGAGTAGGCGGGGCCCCTGCATGCCACGTGTAGTTGGACGATCGATCTTCTGTTTAGTACTTCAACATAGTGATTTTCTGGTAAGGATTCACTCGTGTCACATCAAGTAAATCTTATTGATTTACTGTCTAAATCTTATTGATTTAATGTCATGTTTTCTTTCTTTTCCTGCAATTTTACGATGCAGGTTTTGCCATGTGACATTCATCACAGAATAAACCGTTTGGTTTGCTCTACGATGGCTATTTTTGCAGGTTTCACATCTTATGTCGTGTCAGTAATGAACGCATTGTCCATCACTTATATTATTGGAAAAAAATGGATCAGTCTGTTGCCTGGGTACAAGCTGAATCCCTATGATGAACTGCAGTTTGGTTTAACAAAAACGCCACAATTAGTCCTTCTCGTGTTTAAAAGAAATGAAGAAAAAAACTAGATCACGGTCACGGATCCTAGTCAAGTTGGAAAGCTGATCATAGCAGACCAGACATGATCGCCGCTGTCTCGCACAGATCGAGCACCGACAGTTGCTCTAGCACTGACAGCGGCAACAGCTCAGTCTGATCCAGCTGAGGATTGAGCACCGACAATGCGGTGATCGGTCGATCTACCGGAGGATCGGGCATCGACACCGCACCTGCTCCGACACCGCACCAGCTCTACAAGGAGCACCATCTCCGCAGCAGCAGCCGGCTTCGCACCTGCACCAACACTTGCACTTGCATCTGCTCCGGCCCGTGCAGTTGCACCGGCAACAGACTGGGCTGCAGTTCGCACTTCATATACCAATGTCCTTACAAAAACCGACATGTCCACCTTCTTGGTAAGCATTGGCCGCCCAAGTGCTTCGTTCTTTTTTCTTTCCATGTTGTTTCATATGATTCACTGGGTTGATCTAAATGTTTGGGTATGTCTTCTTGTTTGCAAACAGAGAATTCCTAGAGCAACGAGGGAGTCCTTCAACAATCCGGGCGACCGCGGCCAAGTTTCTCTTACCATGCGCAGCCTTGGTGTGAATGAACCTTCTCAATATACCGTAAGTACAAAGGATGGTCGCATGATGATTGATGCTAAAGGATGGTCAAGGTTCAAATCTAAATCATATCTTGCGGTAGGGGATGATGTCAAAATTGAACTTTCTCGGCAAGGAGAGCTGGTCCAAATCAACTTTGAAATTCTTCAGTAGCAGCACGCAACTGCCGAACTGATCTATCCTCTGAGAGATTTTCATGTAATAATCTGGCATGGTGAAACAAATGTCCTGTGTGTATAAGTAGTACGACAGTATAATTTATCACATGGTATATCGTGGATAGAATTGCAACTCTGATTGCTGGTTAGGAACTGTCGTTCGATTTCATTCCAACAGTTGTCGTGCTTTATTCAATTTTGTGTATTCGCCTTGCGACGGCATCTAAAACCAGCGCCGTACCGATCGCTTGCAATATGAAAAGCGCTGAGGTAGAACACATGGGCCCCAAACATGCAGGGTCGGCTCATGCCCAAAGTCCGAACCGTGAGCCTATCTCGAGTATTATATTCTCGCTGAACCCCCATAAAAAGCTGAACCCCATAATGCCCGTGCGCTGCGTAGGGAGTATATTTCTCGGCAAGGTGAGCCTGTGATATAAAGATTTGTATATTTCTTTACGAGGGAGTATCTCTCATCAAAAATATATTTATGTGTAACTAGTTACTCCTGTCTTTCTACTTCCTTTCGCTGATATGTGGGGCAACCGCAACGGGTCCACGTGCCATATGCACAAATTAGAGTGCACAAATTCACGGTAGACACACCCGGTCGAAGCGCCACAAGAATGCCCAATGAGCCATCAAATCACAACCCCCTTTCCAGCTTTAGCAAGAAGCGAGGCGGACGAAGCGGCAATATTTCACTAGGCCTGAATCCCTTCTCCCTCGCTCGCTTGTTCAGAGAAAACCCCCGCTCGGCGATTGCATAGGGTTTTCTCATGGAGAACCAGGTATGAATTCTTCATCCATCCATGATAAATCCAAGTCCCTTGGTCGCAGGTAATCCTAGGATGGCAGCCGCCGCCGTTGATGCATTTTTCTTCCTACTGAATCTAGTGTGTTTCATTTGCAGTGTCAAGTGCGAGTACCCTACAGGTTTCTACGCCCTCGGCGAGAAGCCACACTTGTTCCTTCTCATCCTAACACAACATTTTTAAACACGCACAGTATGTTCCTAGAATCCTCTTTTCTATCCGGGAGGGTGGGGTTTTTTTGAACATGTTGTGTTCTCATATTTTTCCTGCAGTGTATTATTTGCTCTGCCAGAACACATGTACTCAAGATGCTCGGCCTTGCTATAACTGAATACACTAGTTTAATGGTCACAGTGAAGACAAGCCATGGATATAAGTTCCGAGTTGGGTTCATGAACCAAGAAGATCGCTACTTATTTTATGGCTGAACTTGGATAAACTTTCTCAAGTGTTACGGACTGAAAGTTGGCGCACGAATGTTGATGGAAATAGCAGAACCTGGTCTCATCTTCACTGCGATCTTCCACCCCGACGTCGTTCCAATTGTTCATACATGTTAGTTTTGTAGCCGGTTCTTGCTTGTTGCCTCGATTACTTCTTAATCCACCTATTATGTCTAAGTAATCACAATTTAACTTTAGAAGTAGCAACGAATATCTCACGAAGATGCTACTTCTAACTGATATTTTCTTATAATTGGTGGCACGTGTAGGTTTTTTCAGAGTCAAGCAGTCTGCTCATTTGTTACTCTGTAATAACTCGGTTGTTACTAATGGCACTGAAGTTGACTGGATCGACATCCACAAGTTCCTACACTTTATTGATCGTCTTGAGGTCCTTGTGGGGCGTTTCAATGGTGGAAGGCCACGTGGGATATGTGTGCCACTGCTGCACTCGTTGAACAGGTCCAACTGTGTCAAGAAACTTATGGTACGAGCTGTTTTCTGTTATATATGTTGTTCATAAACTATTGCTTATACACAGTTTTACAGCTATGATCTTCTTGAAACAGGAACTGCCGAGTTCTATTGTTCCTATACAGATGCCTGACCATGGTCGGGTCAGACTTGCGCTTGGTCACAACATGATGTTTATGTCGACCTACTCAATTCCCCTTGGAGGTGAAAAGATACTTATTAATGGGTGGTCTCAAATAATGAAGGCCCGCCCATCTTGGAGAATAGGACAGAAGATTATGTTCATGCTTTTCCATGGCTCTAAAGCGAATATCATGTTTATTGACCACATTGCGAGATGAAGCCGCTTTCAGAAGGTTGTGGATGCGCGGGGTGGCGCCTGGGCCTTGTCCTGGGGCTTGGCAGCCTCACCCTTGGTTAACTGTAGGCAAAGTAGCACTGTTCGAGGCGTGCTTTGTACGGTTGAACCTGTATAAGTACTCATACTGCTCTCAGCTTTGGTTGTTAAGTGCCCCTGCAGGTTTCAGTTAAGGTTATTAAGTACTCCTGCTGCTTTTACAGTCTGTCATGTTTCTTCAGTCCTGTCTTCCTCCAGCCGCCAAAACCAAACCAGCGCCGGCGGGGCCGCCTGCTTCCGCCTCCCATGGCTGGCCGCGCCAAGACGACGCCGCCCCCCGCCTCCTAAATTGTTAATGCTGACGTCCTCTGCGCGCTTTGGTGCGCTCGCCGTGGCGCCGCCCTCTCGCGTTGTCAACATGGTCAACAAACAACAGGAATCGGCAGAAGTACGGGGAGAGGATGACAGTAGGGGCCCACCACGTCAGTGTATGAAAAAATAAAATGATTCCTCCTAGTGTTTTCCTGACATCTGGGACCCACGACATTGTGAGTGTATATAGTCAATAGACAAGAGAACAGCACAAGATCGGCTGACACCTGGGATGTAGCTACTCGAGCAGTATTTTTTTTTGGTATTGTTGAGACGGAGCAGGGTTTGAACTGGGTTGTGGCCCGTCTAGCCCAGGCTTATATTTTATGTTCACCATGTGACCAGCCCAGCTATTTTTTCTTTGTGAAAACTAGCAAAGTGGCCCGCTCGATGCGCGGGCTAGGATTTTATGAATTTTAGTAATGAGTCTCCAAATCCATATAGACATACCTAAATGGTTAAAGAGAAATTAATAAATGCTTACGTATCAACCTCTTTAGTCACATTGTAAAATGTTTCTACATATTTATTTTCCCACTGGCTTGGGTTTTCAATTTATGTCTTATCATGGGGATGCTTGATAAAATTGTGTAAATTGTGAGCAATTTTGTTACTTGACCAATTTGGACACTACAATATAGAAGAACTTTCCTATTTGTGGTTGAATTGGCTTGAGTAAGTGATGATAGATCAGTAGTTGGATGACAAACACATAAAAACATGTTATGTGTAATCTACTGAAGGCTAACTCTTTAGGTAGCCTTGTTGGTGTAGGTGTGTGTCAAGTTCTCCAAGAAGCTTATCAACCATGAATGACTCGAAAAAATTTAAACTCTTTGGCGGAGAGTAGCCAATTTTTTATCATTAGAATCCACATAATTAAACTCTTATGTGGGCTAGTACTTAAATTTTTTTAATTCAATAACAAAGTATGTTTCCGCTTTTGTTAGTTGTTCATCAATTGGTTGTTCTAAACACAATTTTTACACTTAGACATATCTTTGGTGCTTTTCATGATAAGAGAAATTCCCTTTTCATGTTTGGGGAATTGGGCGCGAACTTTCTCACTGAATTCTTCGGGAGCGCGGGAGAGTTATTGATTTATGCCAAAACATGCCTGATGTTTTTGCATGTCATATTATATCAGTGTAAAAGGTTAGTGTAAATTATTCTAGATCAATACGACCAATTAATAGAGTCTATACCATGGGTTGTACAAGAAATCCAATATTATGTGTACCTAATGGAGTCTACTACCCCAAGTTGTATACTTTTTTTCTCTGAGCCAGCGATTACTTATACATGATAAAGATCAACACATGGAACTATTTTTAATAAAAATGTAACATATATAATATGGTGAGCTAACTCAGCATCAATGGATGGGACCGGGTCATGTGATACGTGTGGCTCTGATCCGGATTTCAACCCACCGGGAGGTCTTCCACATTAGATATCATATGGGTAGACCATGATAAATAAGATCATGAAGAGGCTCTAGGGAATATTAGTAACTATAAGGACATACTCCAAATTACACTGCTCAAATCCTTAACATTTTTTAGAAGAAGTTCTAATTTAGTAAAACATCAGTAAGACAAAGGCCAAACATAGCAACTAAAGGATCGTTGTAGTGAATATGTTACACAATGAGCAACGTGTACTATAGTTACGACATAACAAACATAATGTACATAAAATGATTTGAAAGATCGAATAGAAAATATGCCTTATATGCAAAATGTTATCTTCTAGAAATAATAGTCCCAACATTCAGTTAAGTTGATCAGTTGTTCTTTTTCTAGAAATAGCACTTCCCTAGTCGATCATTCACCAGGTCTTCATGAATTTTTGATAAGTTACATGTGCAGATGGACACTGTTATGAATTGCACTTCAGTTAGAATTTAAGTGAGTTTCTTTTAGGGGCAAAAGACATCAAATGGATAATTAAGTCCAAGCCTTACATTAAACTTGAATGATGTGTAATAAAAAATGTATTATTCGTCTTGGGATGCACATTGGCATAACATATATGCACATTGATCTGTGACGACAAATATATTTTCACATTTCTCTCTAAAATGTATTTATGTTAATTTTATAAAGAAATATTACATTTAAATGTTTCAATGGTTTCGGTCACGGTCAAGCATGGTGGTTACATCAAATCAATGGTTGAAGAAAATTTATCACTTGGTTCTCCCATACGGAAGGGTCATCATATTAATGGAGATATTATTTAGTTTCATGCCCTGATCTTATGATATCCCATATTCTTCTTCTTGGTACAATAGAGAGATGTACTATATATTTCTTCTTGTCTTAACACATTGAAACCAATTATGATTTTTTTTGTACTTTCATATTTATTCATTTTTGTTGACAATATATTAGCACTTCCTTCATCATTTGAAGTAAAATATGACTAACCGAACTCAGTGAAGTCATGGTTCATTGTTCGAGTTATACATGATTTGTTAATATGCATCTAAATCCTTTGAAATCTTTAAAACAGTTTTATAATTCCCCATTAGGGACCGTCGACAAAGAGTTTCCATGATCACTTGTAAGCTTATCGCCTCGTAATTATAACTTTTCCTCCTTACCACTACTCCCAACTTTTTTGTGCTATGTTTTAGTCAAAATGTTTATTTTTATGTTAGGCACGGTATGATAAATTTCCGATCAATGATCAATATAATTTTTTACAATTACTTTTTCTTGTAAAGTATGTCTATATGGTGATTTTCCCACCTTAAAAATATGTGAAATAAAAATTAATATCACAAATAAAAAACTGTTCCCTAAGGTCAAAATTAAGTGTCGCAGTTTTGAACCAATCTTAGTTCAACCTTAGTTTCAAATTGCGACACTTATTATGGATCAGAGGGAGTATACTGTAAATAGCAATGATGCCATTTTTGTATTAAATTCATGTTTGCTGAACATACTTTCTTCTGTACTGTTGCTAGCTCAATAATGGTGCTAATTTGTGCACTACAATTATAAGAAACTTATAATATATACAAAGTGTTTCTCACCTCTGATGTGCGTAGCACTCTTATTCCGAATGTTCAGTTGAATTTTTTGGATTTTTATGTGTGATATATGTACTATATGCTTTGTTCATATAAGATAAAGTGTGAACTTTTTTGGTAAGATAAAATAGCAGATACTTTATCTTGCAACAAAGAGTTTGAGTATAAATATAAGAAAATAAACATTATTACCTCTTTTTGTAAGGCGGTTATATTTAATACGATTCAATGTTTCTTCTTGGCTTACGGAGTTCTCGTGATAGAAAGTGCTTACTTGAACCCCATTACATGCACATCGATATGTGAACAATGTTATCCCCCACACAACATGCACAGAAAAATTAAAGGGATATAAGAGCAAGTTGCGTACCTGCACCGGTTTCATGCATGCGTGCATGCTTGCTGCCTATAACACTACGGTGACAGAGATTTCTTGCATGTGTCATCCAGTAATTAATCTAAAAATCTGCCCGAACCTGTTCATAAGTAGTCCCAACATCAAAATCATGTTGGCCTCTCCTGGCTGAACCCTGAGAGTCAAGTGATTGCCAAGCCACGCAGCCGTTCATCTCCAAACATGTTAGTAGTACATCATGGCGCAAGCAGCGAACGACGGCTGCCTCGGCCATGCAGCGGAGCATATTCCTATACTCGTGCATCATCACGTTGAACCATCGCAATATATCCACGGATTTCTCTCGGTGACGCTGTCAGCAGGGCTCGGAGACGTGTTACACCACTCCATATTTGTGAGGGATCGCAAGCTTCGCTTTCATCAATCGAACGAAAGACAATGTTGGAGGATGCATCATCGATGAAATTAGCTCTTGACCAAGTTGTCGTGGCCGGCGCCAGAGTGCTTGCAGGCCGTAGATGAAGTACATCCTGAGGTGTTGTTCTGGAACTGGAAAACAACCTGCTTGTCGGTGGGTCGGCACTGTGAAGAAAATGAATGAGAACTTTGAGAATTAAAATAATTATTTAGATATAGTGCAACATACTTCCTTTCGAAAGCAATTAAATGCAGTAGTTGAAAATATAAAAAACCCATATAATATAATATGATGGAACACATGCACTCCTACAAACTACTATCCCTGTTGTCTATGGATCACACTAATCTATTTTACTTTATAGTATTTAGTATGTACGGTATGATGGAAATATTGTTTGAACTCTAAAAGCTGAGCGCTAGTGGTAGTGGTTTTGTACCTTGCTCGACCAATGCAAACCCGCAATTTTTCCTTCCAACTTAATTTGTGCTTGGCGTTGAAGTTTACACAGCAATTTTTTAAAAAAGCTGCCCAATGCTTAAGCAAGAGCTGCGATGTAACTAAAGATTTGTCTTACGTGAACCTGTTGGTGCAGCTCCCGGGCAACCTTGCCGACACGCCGAGAGTGCTCCGGGCCTGCACGGCGTGCCAGGTGCGCAAGCCGCCTCGATGCTAGCTTGCACGTACGCCTGATGGATTACTTTGCCCATCTTTCTTTTTGCCGGTGGTAACACGTACTGAGCTGGATCCAACTCCTTGAACAAACCAATCTCTACCGGCTGGACACACACGTATAGCAAGCAGGTCGATTGATCTTTCATGCCGGGTAGAAACGCACACATTGCATGCACATGAGAACACTTGGTGATTCTACAGAATTGCTTGGGACCAACGGCAATTTACCCCAGCCTGACTAGACGGGATTGGACGACGAGCTTGGGCAGATCTCCAAACACGTTCCCAGAGAGGAGAGAGTAAATCTCTCGGATGTCCAACATAAGACTGTTGATGGTGTAAGGAAGATTGCATCGAGCTGGCCGGCCACCGCCGGGGATTGCATCCAGACGGGGAGAGGCCACCAATAGAAAAATAGGATGTATTTACATTGGAGAAAATAGGTTTTGGGGGTTAGAGCACATGGATATATGGGAAGGGATTTGAGTTTTTTTTACGTGGGCGAGACAACTTATTAAGGGTATTGGTGGGTAATTTTTAATCTTTTCAATCCATTGGCTGTGCTCGTCTAATCAGTTTAAATTGATGGCCAGATGTTTCTAATTATTATGGGATTTTCTAGCTAATTCTGTTTTTTCTGGTTACCCCATAAAGCACTTTTTATATATAAATAGATGAGCCCAGTTTATTTTTTCTAAAGAATACTCAATCCAGGACTACTTATTTTTCTATGCCCTGATAGGCTGCAACTCTTTCAAGACGCCTGCAAATCTTGAAAGTAATATGAAATGGGTTGCAAATATAAAAACAGATGACAAATTGGCAATTACTTTATAATTTCTGATTTTTTTCACATTTTCGGATTCCTATTTCACTGGGTATTAACCTAATTTAAATACATCTTCAAAGTACTTTAAATCTGGCTCGACATTTCGGTACTAAAAATAGTTTGCAACCCACAGAAATATGCAAAATTGGCCCCGGCCAACCAAAAAACGACTGCAATAAATTGCATAAAAAGTTCTCATGAGCTATATATAAATTATTTAAAAAAAGAGGGAGTTGTCTGACTTGTGGGCCTGTTTAGTTGACGCGTATGCAAGATTTTCTTAGTTATTATATACGTCAACAAACAATTCTAGCAGACGTAACTGTTGGATGTCAATCCAACGGCCGTCGTGTTTTTTCAATCTCTGATCTTCTTGCTCAGCCGCCAAAGCAGCGCCAGTGGGACCGCCTAATCCCGCCTCCCGTGGCCGGTTGTGCTGCCGCGCAGGCCTCAGCGCCCCTAATATTCCCATCACTGGCAAGGGCATCCCTCTACTCACCCACACCCCCTGTTATTCTGCGGCGACGCAGCCTCACACCGCAGCCGAACCGGTGAACCCTCGTACTCCTCTCCGCGCGGGCTTCCACTGCCGCGTGTTCCCCGGCTCCGTGTCGTCCCCTTCCTAGTTCTCGCCGTTGTCCACCGCCGTGGTGCTCTCGGCGCGGCGTGGTCAATGTGGTCAACGACCGACTTCCATCAGAAGAGTATTGTACGTGGAGAGGCTGACAGCTGGGTCCACGGCAGCCGCAAGGAAGTGCCTCCTTATTACGCGGAAAATAATTATTCCTCCACCTGACAGCAGGGACCCACCGGACGGGCCACCAGTATTTCACGAAAAAAACGTTTCCCCCTGACTGCTGGGACCCACAGGACGGGCCACCGTATTTCGCGAAAAAAAACGTTCCTCCCGCTGTCAGCTCGGACCCACAGGAAGTGCCTCCTTATTACGCACAAAAAAGTGAATACCCCCTGCTAGTTGGGACCCACCTTGGTGGGAGGCTGACTTGTGGGCCTACTAAGTTGACTGGGACGGAGGCCTTTGTCAACTTTAGTCAATATATGAACGATTTTAGCTCCAGTGACCGTACAATGTCTATCCAACGGCCATAGTGCTTCTCCAACCTCTGGTCTTCTTGCTCCAGCCGCCCAAAGCAGCGCCGGTCGTGTCGCCTGCTCCTGCCGCCTGTGGACGGCTGTGATGCCGCGGAGGCCTCACCGCCCCCTACTACTCCCACCGCTGGCCAGGCCATCCCTCTACGCACCCACACCCCCTGTTATTCTGCGGCGACGGCAGCCTCACACCGCAGCCGAACGAGTGAACCCTCATACTCCCCTACGCGTGGGCATCCACTGCCGCGTCTTCCCCGGCTCCGCGTCGTCCCCTTCCTAGGCCTCGCCGTCTTCCACCGCCCTGGTGCTCTCGGCGCGGCGTGGTCAACGTGGTCACGGAATGGCTTCTATCGGACGTGGACTGTACGTGGAGAGGCTGACAGCTGGGTCCACGGCCGCAGCAAGGAAGTGCCTCCTTATTACGCGCAAAATAATTATTCCTCCACCTGACAGCGGGGACCCACTGGACGGGCCACCGTATTTCACGAAAAAACGTTTCCCTCTGACTGCTGGGACCCACCAGCTACATCTTCGCACGCAAGGAAGTGCGTCCGAAAAAAAAAGATTCGCCCCCCTGACTGCTGGGACCCATCAGCTACATCTTCGCACGCAAGGAAGTGCGTCCGGGCAAAAAAAACGATTCGTCCCCCTGACTGCTGGGACCCACCAGCTACATCTTCGCACGCAAGGAAGTGCCTGACAGTCGGTGTCGTGGAATTAACACGTCAGATGTCCTTAGTGTCAGGACTTAGTTGCGAGGCCAACGCATCTATGTGGTAGCTTGAGAGGGGTTGAGCGGAATCGAGAGACGCAACACAAGACAGGGATTTAGACAGCTTCGGGCCCCGAGAAACATCATCCGGTAAAAACCCTACATGCTGTTTGAGGCTAGGTCTCATTATGATCACGAGGGAGTCGCCGCATAAACCGGCTCTCCTCTTTGTGTCTAGCCCTAAGTTTGTTTCTTGCTTGTCGCTTGTCCCTCTTTGGGGAGCCCTGCCCCTCCTTATATATGTTGAAGGGGCGGGTTACATGTGGAGTCCTGTTAGGATTAGGACTAGTCTATCTCTAATACAAACCGGATACAAGTCCAGGTCTTAACTCCTTGTAAGACAAATATTCCTTATTCCTTTCCTCTTAAACCGGCCCACCATAGTATGAACTGGCCTTCATGAACCGCCTGCTGGGCCACCAGTCTGTGTTCCTCGCACCCGCCGCCGGATTACCAATGAGTCGTGAACCGCCAAGTCTCGGCGGGTCTCAAATAAACCGCCAAGTCCGGCCGGGTTAACTTCCGCGGTTTACACCAAGGTATATCCCGACATTAGCCCCAAGTTTAGCTTGGATTTATCCATGGTAAACTTATGCTGCAAAATAAACACCAGAACAAATTTGGCAGGTTGTGCTCCGGGTTAAGAATTCTTGTAGACCGGCATCTAATCATCCTTAAATCCTTGTCATTTCCTCCTTCTAGAAAATCCGTTTTAATAGGCCAGCTTCATAATCAACTTGCTGACATTGGTTTCTCATAGAAAATATATTGTGAAGAATAACTCCTTTGACTCAGCTCCCAATGCTTAAAAACAATATCGGTTCTTGAAATACTCATCCAATCTTCAGCCGGTTTAAGGACGTAGAACTTGCCGGTTTATCATTGCCAACATCACCGTTTTAATAAATATTGATGGTACCGGGTCATACTTGTAGCTAACATCCAGCTTGAAAATATACCTCTTATATACCTATCACTTGTAGCCCCCAAGTCTTAAGAAGGTAGCATAGCAACATCTTAAGACTTGTTTCAATATAAATATCACAATCTTGAATAAATCCAGGTTGTTCATCTCAATCACTAGTCAGAATTGAGTATTCCACATATGTAGCCCCCAAGTGCCGGGTTGTCATGCTTGCAGCAACCTGGAACTTGTAGTTGCCTGATGCTCATAAAAACTTCAACCAGTGTAGCCCCCAAGGGCCGGGTCATTATGCAATAATGAGCTGGGACTTGATATATACTTCAATGAAAATAACATCATATGATGTAACCCCCATCATGGGGCTTGAATCCACGTCCACAAGGTTAAGAGCCTTGTGCTTTACCAACTGAGCAGTGGACCCTTCAATATAATGGATAAAAAGCTTTGTACCTTCAACTGTTGACAGGAGCAATTGGTAGCCCCCAAGGGCCGACTCATTATAATGTGATGAGTCGGGTCTTCAATAATATGAGCAAAAAATTACTTTGCATTAGCCCCCAAGTGTCATGGTGCATGCTTGCAGCGACATGAGACTTGCACATTTGATGTAATCTCAATTTAAATAATGTAGCCCCCAAGTGCCGGGTCGTAAGCCTGCAGCGACTCGGGACTATTCCTTCAATTGTAGAATAAATCATATCCATTAATAATATGATAACCATTGCGCTAAAAGCGACTTTGAAAACCTCAATTATAATATTGGTTATTGATAACCATAATAAAAATCCAGCCGTGTTGGCTATTAAAGATAACATAATCTGGTATAAAAAACCTTATTCATTCAATATCATAATGACAATTCAGCCAAATTTGGCTATTTGAATAATATAACCCAATGATTTATAAGCGCATGATTCCAATGGCGCAATCCAAATATGTACTGGCGACTTATAGTCCAAAGCCAGGCCGGGTTAACAAACACCGGATAATTTCTCATCATATACTGGCGACTTATCATCTTAAAGCCGGGCCGGTTTAATAAACACCGGACAATTTATCATCATGATTTATTCAACATGTCTCTGCATACAACAAGTTTAAAGTGTCCTGGCGGTTTACCGCCGGACGGGTCATAATGCCCAACATATAACCCAGGTTTATAACCAAGGCTGCACTTAAGAATAATCAATGAAATATATCATACCTGTGACGTTGAATCACATCATTGGTTTACCAACTTTTTGTAGTAAGGGTGATAACCCCAATCTTGAGTAATGATAAATCCTTTCATACTGTGCCGGTTTATGATAAAACCGTACCGGGTTGTGATAAACACCGGTTTAACCATATATAATACTGGCGACTCGTAGTCAAACCAGACCGGGCGGATAGTCTCCGGATTATGATTTGATCATGTACTGACAATTTGTAATTGAAAGTCAAGCCGGGTTAATGAACACCGGTTTACTCCATAATAAGATGGTAACATAAAATCAAACCGGGCAGATAGTCTCCGGATTAGGATTTGACCGTGTTCCGCTGAAGGAAATATGCCCTAGAGGCAATAATAAAGTTATTATTTATTTCCTTATATCATGATAAATGTTTATTATTCATGCTAGAATTGTATTAACCGGAAACATAATACATGTGTGAATACATAGACAACACAGATAGTCACTAGTATGCCTCTACTAGACTAGCTCATTAATCGAAGATGGTTATGTTTCCTAACCATAGACATGTGTTGTCATTTGATTAATGGGATCACATCATTAGGAGAATGATGTGATTGACATGACCCATTCCGTTAGCTTAGCACTTGATCGTTTAGTATATTACTATTGCTTTCTTCATGACCTATACATGTTCCTGTAACTATGAGATTATGCAACTCCCGTTTACCGGAGGAACACTTTGGGTACTACCAAACGTCACAACGTAACTGGGTGATTATAAAGGAGTACTACAGGTGTCTCCAAAGGTACATGTTGGGTTGGCGTATTTCGAGATTAGGTTTTGTCACTCCGATTGTCGGAGAGGTATCTCTTGGCCTTCTCGGTAATACACATCACATAAGCCTTGCAAGCATTGCAACTAATAAGTTAGTTGCGAGATGATGTATTACGGAACGAGTAAAGAGACTTGCCAGTAACGAGATTGAACTAGGTATTGGATACCGACGATCGAATCTCGGGCAAGTAACATACCGATGACAAAGGGAACAACGTATGTTGTTATGCGGTTTGACCGATAAAGATCTTCGTAGAATATGTAGGAACCAATATGGGCATCCAGGTTCCGCTATTGGTTATTGACCGAGAATAGTTCTAGGTCATGTCTACATAGTTCTCGAACCCGTAGGGTCCGCACGCTTAAGGTTTCGATGATGGTTATATTATGAGTTTATGAGTTTTGATGTACGAAGGAGTTCGAGTCCCGGATGAGATCGGGGACATGACGACGAGTCTCGAAATGGTCGAGACGTAAAGATCGATATATTGACGACTATATTCGGAGTTCGGAAAGGTTCGAATGATTCGGTATTTTTCGAGTACCGGAGAGTTACGGAATTCGCCGGGAGAAGTATTGGGCCTTATTGGGCCTGCAGGAAAGAGAGAGGGCTGCCTAGGGCAGGCCGTGCGCCCCATGGCCTAGTCCGAATTGGACTAGGGAGGCCGCACCCCTTCCTTCCCTCCTTCTCTCTTCCCTTACTTGTCTCCTACTCCCAATACATGGAAGGACTCCTAGTTGGACTAGGAAGGGGAATCCTACTCCGGTGGGAGTAGGACTCCCCATGAAGCGCCCTACTAGGGCGGCCTCCTCCTCCCTCCCTCCTTTATATCACGGGGCAGGGGGCACCCCAGAACACACAAGTTGATCTACGGATCGTTCCTTAGCCGTGTCGGTGCCCCCTCCACCATATTCCACTTCGTCATATCGTCATGAGCTTAGCGAAGCCCTGCGCCGGTGAAGTCATATCGTCGCGGGCTTAGGCGAAGCCCTGCGTCGGTGGAGCATCATCATCGTCCCACGCCGTCGTCTTGACGGAACTCATCCCGGCGCTTTGCTGGATCGGAGCCCGGGGATCGTCATCGAGCTGAGCGTGTGCGAGAACTTCGGAGGTGCCGTCGTTCGGTACTTGGATCGGTCGGATCGTGAAGACGTCACGACTACATCAACCGCGTTGTTATAACGCTTCGCTTTCGGTCTCAGGGTACGTGGACAGACACTCTCCCCTCTCGTTGCTATGCCATCACCATGGTCTTGCGTGTGCGTAGGAAATTTTTGAAATTACTACGTTCCCCAACATCCGCCAATTTGTAATTGACAGTTTGAAACGGATTAACAATGTCGGTTTAAAAATGCAACAAAAATCAAATAACAGTTATGAAAAAATATGGAAGCAAAGGCAATGATAAAACCGTTTGCAAAAATAGGCTTTACTGAGCCGATCAGATGGTGTTACCATGGTCGGACACGACCAAGCTCCCAATAAGGTGTAGCTATGGTTCAAGTCAGCCAGGTCCCCAACTGAAACCGTGGCATTATGCCGATCAAGTGGCGTGGCAATGGTTCGGGTTCGACCAAGCCCCCAAGTGACTCTATGGCCTTAGGCCGATCAAGAGGCGTGACTGGTTCAGACTTGACCATGTCCCCAAGTGATCTGGTGGCTTTCGCCTATCAAAAGGTGTTGCATTGGTTCGGACACGACCAAGCCCCCCAAGTGATGTTGTGGCACTAGGCCGATCAAGAGGCGTGGCTATGGTTCGGACACGACCAAGCCCCTAAGTGACCAATAATATGATAAGCCAATAAGGCATGATACCCATGTTTGAACCGCGCATCATGGCAGCAGACCCTCTTTGGCACCCTTTAACTTTTTGCAAGAGATAAATCCTTCCTGAACCGGGACTTTGAACCGGATATTGAGAGCTTCAGAGCTTTATGGGAGACAACTTTCCCTCGAACCGGATCTTAAACCGGAATCTTCATTTTCAGCGGAAATTTTCGACGGCCTTTAAACTCAAACTTGCGAAATTAATTCCTTTTGAACCGGAAATTCTTAAACTGGATTTGAGAGCTTCAGAGCTTTGTGGGAGACAGATTTTCCTTGAACCGGATTGTAAACCGGATATTTGAGAGCTTCAGTGAGACTGACTTCCTTTAAGCCGGATTTTAAACCGGAATCCTTTCTGATGACCCAGAACTTCTTCATTGAGTCGGGATTTTGTAACTGTCATACACTATCTAAGCCGGAAATTTTCTGACGGCCTTCAAATAATAGTAGCCTCCAGGACCGGGTTATCTTTCCCCCCATCGTCCTGGGGTTCTTAAATTTGCTGAAACTGGCAAGATTTGCCGAGTCATGTCATCATAGCCCCCGAGTCTCAAGGTGACTCGAGGAGTTGGCTTGAAACTCTCCATATTTGACCGTGATATAAACCGGCATAACTTGTATATCATTGGTGTTGATAGCACGATGTGAATCCACAGAAGGTTGAGGTGACTACGGTGGGTTATAAATGATCCCGTATGAGCCGTGTCAGCAACTCGGCCAATGGTTCCTTCCAACTGGCGATTTGAAGTTAACCAAACTATGGTGGCGGCGACTTGTGCACCTGCCCATTGAACCATCCAGTGCAGACGGCGGCTGGTAATATATGATAAATTGCCTCCAATTTGTTGGAAGAGAAAACGGGCTTCCCAAGTAGTGACTTGCTCATACTCAATGAACAGCTCACGCAGACAGGCGCAGCCCGGTGTGTTGATGTAGACCAGGCCGCGAGAGACGGATGGTAAAGACGACCGTAACATCAGAGGCGGCATAGACAGATGAACCGGCCGTGGCGTTGTAAGCCGGTGTCGAACGGGCAAGTTGTCCTCCTCATTGTAAGCCGGCGTGGTCGCGAGAGACGGCCACGGCATTGTAAACCGGCGCGGTCGTGAGAGACAGCCACGGCATTGTAAACCGGCGCGGTCGCGAGAGACGGCCACGGCATTGTAAACCGGCGCGGTCGCAAGAGACGGCCACGGCATTGTAAACCAGTGTGGTCGCGAGAGACAGCCACGGCATTGTAAACCGGCACGGTCGCGAGAGACAGCCACGGCATTGTAAGCCGGTGCGGGAGTCCGTTGAGTAACGAGGACCACCTGTGCCAAAATATGTTGGCGTGCCTCCACCTCCGCGGTATAATATCACTTTTTGTCATAAATAATTGCCCTGCATAAACAATATTGCAGACCAAGGCAAAGATAAACTTGTTTTTTGACAAAAAAACAACATGTGATAATAAAACAAACTTGGATGGATATCACCTGATTTGTTCGGACGACGGATGATCCGTTTATCGCGATAGAGATGGCTCAGGCAGACCAGCGACCCAATATAGTTCCGGCGGCTCAGGCAGACCGGCCACTTAATATAACCCCGCGGCTTAAAGCGGCAAGGGTGGCTCAATGCGGCTCCGGCGGGTTAATATATATTAAGCTGCACGGGCGGCGACTTGCGCATACATGTTCCATCGATGGCGAGCGCGGCGCAGACGCCGTGTGTGATGGTGCTGACTCACACTTCATAGGCACAACATGGCACCACCTTTGCTGCACATAAAAATATACAGACCAAAGTAAATTGTTCTTTGATGGAAACAATATGTTTAATAAAATAAACTTGGATGAACTTCACCTAATTGATTCGAACGACAAATGATCCGCGCAGATGTTTCACGCAGACGGCATTTGATGTGACTTTTCTGCTCATATGGTACTCTGGTGAAAAACCCTCATGGAGTACCAGCACTGCTGCCATAGACGTCATTTTGGACGGTGCACAACTCCGGACAAGGGAGTATTTCTTCATTTTCTGAATTTCCTGTTCCAACGTGTGGTTGACGAAGCAGAAGCATACTGATTTGAAGTAGATGCGTGCACTCTAGGCCTCATCATGGGCGAAGAGAGACCTCTCCAGTGGGTTGACCAGGACGTTTGGAGGAGCAGGGCGATTCAACGGCTACTCCAGTGGAGAAGTCCAGCGATTCAAAACGATGTCGGGTCGGTTTGACGCTGGCAGTCCATGGCGGCGCATGCAACGGCTCTGCAGTGACATGCCGGCTCACCGGAGGAGGTATAGCAACGGCAGCTTTGAGGGTGAAGCCACGGCAGCTTGGCGGTGCGACGTATTTCAGAAACAACCCGAAGACCGGGCCGAGGCGGCGGCTCAAAAGGGCTCTGCATGCAGAAGCGGAGCAACGCCAAGTCGGACTGCAGCAGCAGTTTTTGGAGGAAGCTGGCGAGTTGGCGCGAGGCTGCTCCGATGAATTAAATACAGGCGCCTTTAGCAAGCTCACTGCGGCGACTCAGAGCTTGTACCAAGGCTGCGGAGGTGAGGCAACTCGAAGGCATGGCTGCAGCGGTGACTCGCCGGCAAGCTCCTAGCGGAGGCGAGCAGCAGAGGAGGCCGCAGAAACGGCGGCTAAGGCGACCACACGGGCTGCAGCGGCCACCGCGAGCCATGGTGGAAACGGACTGACAAGCGTTTTGCGAGGCGAGGAGAAACCACAGGAGCAACGGCAGCTTTATGTAGTAAAATCCGGGTCGGGGTTGTATCCGAACAGGGTATTCCGCCCTTTGACCCCTTGCGTACTCGCAACAACATCTGGCACCGTGTTGGCTTGACATGACGGATTGTCCTTACTTGACCACGTGAGAGCTTCAGTACAGTTTTTTGTTTGTTTGAATGAATCTGCCAAAGCAGATCCGAACGCCTCTTCATGTAGTAAAATCTGTAGTTGTAGATTGACTTGGCCACCACGGGAGCAATGGCAGCTTAATTGAAGTAGTACCAATTGTTTCTTGTGAGAACACGGCAGCTGATCTAATCCCTTACATGCATGTGCACGTGCCTAGTTTGGTCGGTCAAAGAAAACCGAGGACTGCGGCGACTTGACCACAGGGCATGATTGCTTCGTATCAGCCTCGGCAGATACATCGGAAAGTTAGATCACGGTCTCAGTGATTTTTTTTTGAGACAGCATTAGCGGAGCGGACCGCAACCTTAGCTCTCTCTCAATCTCAAATTGTACCTCGAGTTTAACTCTCTCTCGATCTCAATTTGTACCTTGAGTTTCCTTGTGCAATTGTTTTGCGCCGTCTCTTCTTCATCAGATCAATTGCGAGCTTCTTCATCCGTAAATCGTGAACTTCTTGATCCCTTAGATAGATCCCTCCAAGAACTCAACACCATCGTGCGCAGGCCCCACGGTGGGCGCCAACTGTCGTGGAATTAACACGTCAGATGTCCTTAGTGTCAGGACTTAGCCGCGAGGCCAACGCATCTATGTGGTAGCTTGAGAGGGGTTGAGCGGAATCGAGAGACGCAACACAAGACAGGGATTTAGACAGCTTGGGCCCGGAAACATCATCCGTAAAAACCCTACATGCTGTTTGAGGCTAGGTCTCATTATGATCACGAGGGAGTCGCCGCATAAACCGGCTCTCCTCTTTGTGTCTAGCCCTAAGTTTGTTTCTTGCTTGTCGCTTGTCCCTCTTTGGGGAGCCCTGCCCCTCCTTATATATGTTGAAGGGGCGGGTTACATGTGGAGTCCTGTTAGGATTAGGACTAGTCTATCTCTAATACAAACCGGATACAAGTCCAGGTCTTAACTCCTTGTAAGACAAATATTCCTTATTCCTTTCCTCTTAAACCGGCCCACCATAGTATGAACCGGCCTTCATGAACCGCCCGTTGGGCCACCAGGTCTTGTCGTTCCTCGCACCCGCCTGCCGGATTACCAATGAGTCGTGAACCGCCAAGTCTCAGCAGGGTCTCAAATAAACCGCCAAGTCCGGCCGGGTTAACTTCCGGCCGGTTTACACCGCGGGGTATATCCCCGACAGTCGGGACCCACCTGGTCGAAGCGTACGCAGTGTTGTCATTCTGGTTTCGAACGTGTACGTACATATATACTGGTGGATGTAGAGGCACGCACGTGTCGTAGTAGAGGCGCGTACGTGTCGTAGTAGAGGCGCGCACGTAGCATGTACACGTACGTACAACGTCCAGGGTGCAAGAAAGAAAATACGGTCACGTATGTGTACATACGGGCGGGGTCTCAAACGCCTACTCGTGCATACGTACGGCCAGGGCTCGTGTACATGGCTGGGTCGGAACAGAGAAATAGCATCGTCGTCGTGTTCATGGGGAGGCAACGGAATGCGTCGTGTTCATCGGGAGGCAACGGAACGCGTGGGAGCCAACCGGCTGGGTCGGAACGGAATGCGTGGTCGTGTTCATCGGGAGGGCTTGGACGGAACATGCGATGGAAACGAGGCCTGGCGTACCGCATAACGGAGGAAACAGCCTTGTGTTCGACCAGCCACGTTCGAAACGGGATTCTGTTCATCGGGAGGGGTCTGGCGTACCGCAAAACGGAGGAAACAGACCTTCTACGGTCGAAACGGGGGTCCTGTTGATCGGGAGGGGTGTGGTGTATCGCAAAACGGACGAAACGGACATCCTACGGTTGAAACGGGGGTCCTGTTGATCGGGAGGGGTGTGGCGTACCTCAAAACGGACGAAACGGACCTCCTACGGTCGAAACGGGGTCCTTTTCATCGGGAGGGGTGTGGCGTACCGCAAAACGGGACTCCACGGGATACTGTTCATCTCCACCGTCGACCTCTTCTAGCCTCCACGGGCTACCGTCGACCTCCTCCAGCCTCCACGGGCTCCTGTTCATCCACCGTGCGCTACTCCACCGGCTACTGTTCAACCACCCCTCCACGGGCACCCCTCAACTGTCTACTGTTCATCCAGCCCTCCTCACCACGGGTCCTGTTCAACCACCCCTCCACGGGCACCCCTCCACCATCTACTGTTCATCTAGCCCTCCACACCACGGGGTCATGTTCAACCACCCCTCCATGGGCACCCCTCCACCTTCTACTGTTCATCCAGCCCTCCACCACACCAAGGGGTCCTGTTCATCCAGAGGCAACGCCACCGCTCACTGTTCATCCAACCCCCCCCGCAACGCTCACTTTGCTCATCCCGAGGCAGCAACGATCGGCTTGATTAGCAGCAGAGTGAAGAATCGCTCGATCGGGTTCAGTTAACAGCCATCGATCGATCGCTCGGGTTCAGTAACGCGTAGCCTGCAGTGCAATAACTCGGGTTCAGTTAGAGCCCAACGCCTTGCTCGGGTTCAGTTAGATCAAACGCCTCGCACACACGCGCGTACGTGTACAAGAGAAACGCGCATCGCTTGGCCCTCGACCTCCCACTGTAACCGGGAACTCCCCGAAATTTTCCTCCCCCTCGCTTCTATCACGGTTTTTTCCGTCATGGACGGCCCAAAGAATGTCATGCAGCTGCGTCTCCGGCCAGCCTAGGACGAAAAGCCCATTTTATGTCATGATTTTTTGTCATAGAAGTAGGAGCCCACCACATCGATGATACCGGGTTTTGTCACAATTATCGTCATAGAAGTGTCATATGTATGACAGAAAAAAAATTCGTTCAGCCCAAAATGTCACGGATGTGTCTTTTTTTGTAGTGATATAGGTATTTGTAATCTGGAAATATAAAAACAGCAAGGTAACTAACGGTAAAAGTGAGCGAAAGCGGTATTGCAATGCGTTGAAACAAGGCCTAGGGTTCATACTTTCACTAGTGCAAGTTCTCTCAATAATAATAACATAACTGGATCATATAACTATCCCTCAACATGCAACAAAGAGTCACTCCAAAGTCACCAAACGAATAGATTATGGTAGGGCACGAAACCACCTCAAAGTTATTCTTTCTGATCGATCTATTCAAGAGTTCGTACTAGAATAACACCTTCAGACACAAATCAACCAAAACCCTAATGTCACCTAGATACTCCAATGTCACCTCAATTATCCATGGATATGATTATATGATATGCATCACACAATCTCAGATTTATCTATTCAAACCAACACAAAGTACTTCAAAGAGTGCCCCAGAGTTTCTACCGGAGAGTCAAGACGAAAACGTGTGCCAACCCCTATGCATAAGTTCACAAACGGAAGCCGCAAGTTGATCACCAAAACATACATCAAGTGGATCACGTGAATATCCCATTGTCACCATAGATAAGCACATGCAAGACATACATAAAGTGTTCTCAAATCCTTAAAGACTCAGTCCGATAAGACCACTTCAAAGGGAAAACTCAATCCATTACAAGAGAGTAGAGGGGGAGAAACATCATAAGATCCAACTATAGTAGCAAAGCTCGCGGTACATCAAGATCGCGCGAAATCAAGAACACGAGAGAGAGAGAGAGAGAGAGAGAGAGAGAGATCAAACACATAGCTACTGGTACATACCCTCAGCCCTGAGGGTGAACTAGTCCATCCTCGTCATGGAGAGCGTCGGGATGATGAAGATGGCCACGGTTAGGATCCCTCCCAGTGTGTGCGAACAGGGTCCCGATTGGTTTTTGGCTGCTACAGAGGCTTGCGGCGGCGGAACACCCGATCTATTCTATTCCTCGATGTTTTTAGGGTATATGGACATATATAGGCGAAAGAAGTCGGTCCGGGGAGCCACGAGGGGCTCACGAGGGTGGGGGCGCGACCAGGGGGCAGGAGCGCCTCCCTGCCTCGTGGCCACCTCGAAGCTTCCCTGACGTCTACTCCAAGTCTCCTGGATAGCTTCCGTTCCAAAAATAACCCTCCCGAAGGTTTCATTCCGTTTGGACTCTATTTGGGCTGGGCCTCCGGTCAATAGGTTAGTCCCAAAAATAATATAAAATTGTATAATAAAGCCCATAAACATCCAAAACTTAATTCCTGCTCGTCCTCGAGTAGGTAAATGATAAAAACAGAATTTTTGATGTGGAATGCTACCTAACATATTTACCATGTAATTCTCTTTATTGTGGCAAGAATATTCAGATCCATAAGATTCAAGACAAAAGTTTAATATTGACATAAAAATAGTAATACTTCAAGCATACTAGCAAAGTAATCATGTCTTCTCAAAATAACATGGCCAAAGAAAGCTATCCCTACAAAATCATATAGTCTGGCTATGATCTATCTTCATCACACAAAATATTTAAATAATGGACAACCCTGATTACAAGCCAAGCAATTGTTTCATACCTTTGATGTTCTCAAACTTTTTCAATCTTCACGCGATACATGAGCGTGAGCCATGGACATAACACTATAGGTGGAATAGAATGGTGGTTGTGGAGAAGACAAAAAGGAGAAGATAGTCTCACATCAACTAGGCGTATCAACGGGCTATGGAGATGCCCATCAATAGATATCAATGTGAGTGAGTAGGGTTTGTCATGCAACGGATGCACTAGAGCTATAAGTGTGTGAAAGCTCAAAAAGAAACTAAGTGGGTGTGCATCCAACTCGCTTGCTCACGAAGACCTAGGGCATTTTGAGGAAGTCCATCATTGGAATATACAAGCCAAGTTCTATAATTAAAGATTTCCACTAGTATATGAAAGTGACAACATAGGAGACTCTCTATCATGAAGATAATGGTGCTACTTTGAAGCACAAGTGTGGTAAAAGGATAGTAGCATTGCCCCTTCTCTCTTTTTATCTCATTTTTTTGTTTTTTTGGGCCTTCTCGTTTTTTTAAGGCCTCCTTTTCTCTTTTTTTTTTATTTTTCGTCTGGGGTCTCATCCCGACTTGTGGGGGAATCATAGTCTCCATCATCCTTTCCTCACTTGGGACAATGCTCTTATAATGATGATCATCACACTTTTATTACTTACAACTCAAGAATTACAACTCAATACTTAGAACAAAATATGACTCTATGTGAATGCCTCCGGCGGTGTACCGGGATATGCAATGAATCAAGAGTGACATGTATAAAAAATCATGGAAGGTGACTTTGCCACTAATACAATGTCAACTACATGATCATGCAAAGCAATATGACAATGATGGAGCGTGTCATAATAAACGGAACGGTGGAAAGTTGCATGGCAATATATCTCGGAATGGCTATGGAAATGCCATGATAGGTAGGTATGGTGGCGGTTTTTAGGAAGATATATGGTGGATGCATGATACCGGCGAAAGGTGCGGGGTATTGGAGAGGCTAGCAATGGTGGAAGGGTGAGAGTGCGTATATTCCATGGACTCAACATTAGTCATAAAGAACTCATATACTTGTTGCAAAAATCTGTTAGTTATCAAAACAAAGTACTACGTGCATGCTCCTAGGGGGATAGATTGGTAGGAAAATACCATCGCTCATCCCCGATCGCCACTCCTAAGGAAGACAATCAATAAATAAATCATGCTCTGACTTCATCACATAACGGTTCACCATACGTGCATGCTACGGGAATCACAAACTTCAACACAAGTATTTCTCAAGTTCACAATTACTCAACTAGCATGACTCTAATATCACCATCTTCATATCTCCAAACAATCAGAAAGAATCAAACTTCTCTTAGTATTCAATGCACTTTATATGAAAGTTTTTATTATATCCCTCTTGGATGCCCATCATATCAGGACTAAATTCATAACCAAAGCAAATTACCATGCTGTTCTAAAGACTCTCAAAATAATATAAGTGAAGCATGAGAGTTCATCTATTTCTTCAAAATAAAACCACCGCCGTGCTCTAAAAGGATATAAGTGAAGCACTAGAGCAAATGACAAACTACTCCGAAAGATATAAGTGAAGATCAATGAGCAGTCGAATAATTATGTAGCTATGTGAAGACTCTATCTCATTTAAGAATTTAAGATCTTGGTACTTAATTCAAACAGCAAGCAAAACAAAATAAAATAAAATGACGCTCCAAGAAAAACACATATCATGTGGTGAATAAAAATATAGCTACAAGTAAAGTTACCGATGAACAAAGACGAAAGAGGGGATGCCATCTGGGGCATCCCCAAGCGTAGGATATTGGTTGTCCCTGAATATTACCTTGGGGTTCCTTGGGCATCCCCAAGCTTATGCTCTTGCCACTCCTTATTCCATAGTCCATCGAATCTTTACCCAAAACTTGAAAACTTCACAACACAAAACTCAACAGAAAATCTCATGAGCTCCGTTAGCGAAATAAAACAAAACACCACTTAAAGGTACTGTAATGAACTCATTCTTTATTTATTTCAGTGTTAAACCTAATGTATTCCAAATTCTCTATGGTTCATACCCTCTGATACTAGCCATAGATTCATCAAAATAAGCAAACAACACACGAAAAACAGAATCTGTCAAAAACAGAACAGTCTGTAGTAATCTGTATCAAACGCAAACTTATGGAACTCAAACAAATCTACCAAAATAGGAAGACCTAGATAATTTATTCATTTAACTAATGCAATTGGAATCAGTATTTTATCACGTTCTGGTGATTTTAAACAATTGTTTTCGTGAACAGAAAGTTTCTGGAATTTTCAGCAAGATCAAATAACTATCATCCAAGAAGATCCTATAGGTTTCACTTGGCACAAACACTAATTAAAACATAAACACACATCTAACCAGAGGCTATATGATTTATTTATTACTAAACAGGAGCAAAAAGGCAAAGAGCAAAAATAAAATTGGGTTGCCTCCCAACAAGCGCTAATGTTTAATGCCCCTAGCTAGGCATGATGATTTCAATGATGCTCACATAAAAGATAAGAATTGAAACATAAAGAGAGCATAATGAAGAATATGACTAGCACATTTAAGTCTAACCCACTTCCTATGCATAGGAATTTTTTTAGCAAACAACTTATGGGAACAATAATCAACTAGCATAGGAAAGCAAAACAAGCATAACTTCAAGATTTTCAACACATAGAGAGGGAACTTGATATTATTGCAATTGCTACAAGCATATATTCTTACCTCATAATAATTTTCAGTATCATGATGAATGAATTCAACAATATAACCAGCACCTAAAGCATTCTTTTCATGGTCTACAAGCATAGAAAATTTACTACTCTCCACATAAGCAAATTTATGCTCATCAATAGTAGTGGGAGCAAACTCAACAAAATAACTATTATGTGAAGCATAATCCAATTAAAAATTAAAATCATGATGACAAGTTTCATGGTTATCTTTATTATTTATAGGTGTCATCACAATAATCATCATAAATAGGAGGCATGCTTTCATCAAAATAAATTTGCTCATCAAAACTTGGAGAACAAAAAATATCATCTTCATCAAACATAGCATCCCCAAGCTTGTGGCTTTGCATATTATTAGCATCATGGGTATTCAAAGAATTCATAGTAAAAACATTGCAATCATGCTCATCATTCAAATATTTAGTGCCAAACATTTTAATGCAATCTTCCTCTAGCAATTGAGCACAATTATCGGAATCCTTATTTTCATGGAAGACATTAAAAAGATGAAGCATATGAGGCAACCTTAATTCCATTTTTTTGTAGTTTTATTTTATAAAATAAACTAGTGATAAAACAAGAAACTAAAAGAATCGATTGCAAGATTAAAGATATACCTTCAAGCACTCACATCCCCGGCAACGGCGCCAGAAAATAGCTTGATGTACATTACGCAACCTTCTTGTTGTAGACGTTGTTGGGCCTCCAAGTGCAGAGGTTTGTAGGACAGTAGCAAATTTCCCTCAAGTGGATGACCTAAGGTTTATCAATCCGTGGGAAGTGTAGGATGAAGATGGTCTATCTCAAGCAACCCTACAACCAAATAACAAAGAGTCTCTTGTGTCCCCAACACACCCAATACAATGGTCAATTGTATAGGTGCACTAGTTCGGCGAAGAGATGGTGATACAAGTGCAATATGGATGGTAGATATAGGTATTTGTAATCTGGAAATATAAAAACAGCAAGGTAACTAACGGTAAAAGTGAGCGAAAACGGTATTGCAATGTGTTGAAACAAGGCCTAAGGTTCATACTTTCACTAGTGCAAGTTCTCTCAACAATAATAACATAATTGGATCATATAACTATCCCTCAACATGCAACAAAGAGTCTCTCCAAAGTCACTAATAGCGGAGAACAAACGAAGAGATTATGGTAGGGTCCGGAACCACCTCAAAGTTATTCTTTCTGATCGATCTATTCAAGAGTTCGTACTAGAATAACACCTTAAGACACAAATCAACCAAAACCCTAATGTCACCTAGATACTCCAATATCACCTCAAGTATCCATGGGTATGATTATACGATATGCATCACACAATCTCAGATTCATCTATTCAAACCAACACAAAGTACTTCAAAGAGTGCCCCAAAGTTTCTACCGGAGAGTCAAGACGAAAACGTGTGCCAACCCCTATGCATAAGTACACAAACGAAACCCGCAAGTTGATCACCAAAACATACATCATGTGGATCACATGAACATCCCATTGTCACCACAGATAAGCACATGCAAGACATCCATAAAGTGTTCTCAAATCCTTAAAGACTCAATCCGATAAGATCACTTCAAAGGGAAAACTCAATCCATTACAAGAGAGTAGATGGGGAGAAACATCATAAGATCCAACTATAGTAGCAAAGCACGCGGTACATCAAGATCGTGCCAAATCAAGAACACGAGAGAGAGAGAGAGAGAGAGAGAGAGAGAGAGAGAGATCAAACACATAGGTACTGGTACATACCCTCAGCCCCGAGGGTGAACTACTCCCTCCTCGTCATGGAGAGCGCAGGGATGATGAAGATGGCCACCGATGAGGGATCCCCCCTCCGGCAAGGTGCCGGAACAGGGTCCCGATTGGTTTTTGGCTGCTACAGAGGTTTGCTGCGGCGGAACTCCCGATCTATTCTGTTCCTTGATGTTTTTAGGGTATATGGACATATATAGGCGAAATAAGTCGGTCTGGGGAGCCACGAGGGGCCCATGAGGATGGGGGGCGCGCCAAGGGGGGCAGGCGTGCCTCCCTGCCTCGTGGCCACCTCGAAGCTTCCCTAACGTCTACTCCAAGTCTCATGCATTGCTTCCGTTCCAGAAATAACCCTCCCGAAGGTTAAATTCCATTTGAACTCCGTTTGATATTCCTTCTCTTCGAAACACTGAAATAGGCAAGAAAAAAACAATTTGGGCCGGGCCTCCGGTTAATAGCTTAGTCCCAAAAATAACATAGAAGTGTATAATAAAGCCCATAAACATCCAAAACAGATAATAGAATAGCATGGAACAATAAAAAATTATAGATACGTTGGAGACGTATCAACATCACCAAGCTTAATTCCTGCTCGTCCTCGAGTAGGTAAATGATAAAAACAGAATTTTTGGGACTCCGATCACATCTGAACTCCGATCACGCCGAATTCCCTGATCTGACCGATCTCATCGATCATCGCGAATCCGATTCGGATTTACGTTTCACCGTTAACCCCGATGGCGGATAACCGACCGGTAGGGGTAGGCTGTGTCACGACCTCATCGATCCCGATTGACAGAAAACATAGCCTCAACAATCCCCATGTGCAGTTGATCACATCAACCGTGCACATAGCCGATTTAGTCAACGACAACAGATCTCATCTGCCGCCTCCACATATCTAATATGCATACGATCTGAAACTAAATCCTATTGCAGAGGCTCTGATACCACTGTTGGGTTCTACGGTAGGGTGCATCGACTGCAAATTAAAAATTCCTACACGCAGAATACCCAAGAACATGCTACGGGAGATGGATCACAGATCATTACCACTAGACGCGCAGTGCCGTGCAGCGGAAGAAGAGTTGGGGCAGCGCGTCCGCGTGGATCGTCTCCTCCTCGTCCGATCTCCCTCGAACAGCCGGTCGTCGGTTCCCACGTATAGGTTCACCGAAGCGGCACAAGGGCACTGCCTCTAACTGTATCCGCGCGTGCAGGAGGAACGTTGTGCGGCGGACTGCTAGGTCCGATCACACAGCCGGCAGCGAGTGGAGGTGTCTATTCGCAACACATGCAAACCCTAGTGACAGCGCCGAAGTGATCAAATCGCATGAGTGTGCCGCACCTCCACTTTATATAGGCGTCCGTCGCGGGCTCAACACTTGGGACTCGCACGGACCCTAAAGCCCATAAGTCTACTCGGCCACAATCTGAATACAGCTCGGATCACATCCGACAAGTGTCCTCGGATCCGACCTTGTAGGTTCCTTCCCTTAAGCGCGCGACCCCTTAGGTTCAAGCTGACTTGGTCACAGTTCAGATCACCTCCGAACTGCACAGCTGGTAGAGGCCTCTAGCAAGGCATGCCGAACACCAAGCAGACTATGAAGTTGGTTAGGAGAACTTGTACATCACACTGCCATTCCTTTTGGCACACGATATATGTTGTCAAGCTCAAGGTAAGTCTGTCAACCTTGTGCTAGCCCAACCTCTTTCTCGTTCGAGTGGTGCTGACAACTATCTGGATTATCTCATAATCCTTGTCGCATGGCCATGCTTATCCTGGTCGGATCACACGAGGGGTCCAGAGTATATCTTTCCTGATCGCAGGGGCAAATCCCATCTTGCTCGACCATGTCTCGCAGCATGGGTCTGGACAAGCCCGAAACCTACCTTTGTAACTACCCAGTCACGGAGTAGCGTTTGGTCGGCCCAAAGCAGGTCTGTCACCATCCCGAGTACATGTGCCAGCTCAGGTCTTAGGACATAGAACGTATGTTGTACTAGAGACTCACAGATGACATATCGCTGCGTCTCATAGTTGGGTCTGCCCGACTCAGACCTTATCTCGACTCGGATCCGACTACGTCGAATCCGACCAGATCTTTCTAAGTCCATCCGGTTAGCATCCAATGCTCCATGGCTAGTGAGACCAAGCCATCGACCGTGTCATATGCTAGTCTAGTCGGTTGCGCGTCCACACAGCCCTTTCGACTAGGGACCTTTTAGGACAGTCATCATACAATGCATAGTCCCACAAACAAGTCAAGCTATTGCTTCCCGGCAACGGCGCCAGAAAAGAGCTTGATAATCCCCAAGTGTAGGGAATCATCATAGCAATTTCCAAATGTGGAAGTGATAAGTATGGAGTGTCGAACCCACAAGGAGCTAAAGGTAAGATCAATATTCTCTCAAGCCCTATCTGCCATGATCACGACTCTCATACACGAGCGTTTGCTTCCAACTAGAAACGAGAAATAAAACTACGTTGTGGGTATGAAGAGGATAACTTTGCATGAAGTCGGAGAGCTAAAACATAAAAGTAGGTGCTGCTATCATAAAGTTAGAATATGTTACTTAGTATTATAAATAGCGAGTGTGGAATAATGGTGGATCGGTGTGCGGAATTGTCCTAGGCAATTGTTAACAAAACCGGTAATCACTATTGAAGTTTCATATGAGGGAGAGGCATAAGCTATCATACTTTCTCTACTTGGATCATATGCACTTATGATTGGAACTCTAGCAAGCATCCGCAACTACTAAAAATCATTAAGGTAAAACCCAACCATAGCATTAAAGCATCAAGTCCTCTTTATTCCCATATGCAACAATCCCTCTTACTCGGGTTTAAGCTTCTGTCACTCTAGCAACCCACTATAAGCGAATCATGAACGTATTGCAACACCCTACAACGGGAATCCCTCACGCTTGCGCGACACGGAGGGCACCATAGGACAGCACCAAAGTAAAACATACAACTCATACCAATCTAGATCATCAATTAACCCAAAGACAAAAGATATCTACTCAAAACATCATAGGATGGCAACACATCATTGGATCATAATATGTGGCATAAAGCACCATGTTCAAGTAGGGATTACATCGGTGTGCGGGAGAGTGGACCGCGTAAAAGAGATGAGGATGGTGATGATGATGGTGATGTTGATGAAGACGATCACCGTGGCGATGATTCCCCTCCCGATGGCACTCGGCGACACGGAAGAGAGGAGGAGAGGTTCTCCCCTTGTGCTTCCTCCTCCATGGCCTCCACCCTCTGGTCCTTGGCCTTCATGGTGATGATGGCCCCTCAGGATACTCCTCCATGGCCACGGTGATGATGGCCCCCTCCGGCAGGTGCCGAGAGGGCCTAGATTGACTTCTCGTGGCTCTGAGGCTTGCGGCGGAACTTCGATCTAATCTCTGTTCTGGAATTTTTAGGGTGCGAGTATATATGGGTGCAGGAAGTACATCGGTGGAGCTTGGGGCCCAGCGAGGCGGGCGCGCCCTGAGGCGCCCCACCTCGTGAGCACCCCCCTTATCTCTGACGTAGGGTCCAAGTCCATCCGGTAGCTTTCCTTCCAAAAATAACTTCTCCTGTTGAATTCATTCGGTTTCTACTCCGTTTGATATTCCTTTTCTTCGAAACACTAACATAGGCAAAAAACAGAAATTCTGGGCTGGGCCTCTAATACGTCTCCAACGTATCTATAATTTTTTATTGCTCCATGCTATATTATTTACTGTTTTGGACAACGTTGGGCTTTATTTTCCACTTTTATATTATTTTTGGGACTAACCTATTAACCGGAGGCCCAGCCCAGAATTGCTGTTTTTTTTTGCCTATTTCAGAGTTTCGGAGAAATATAATATTAAACATAGTCCAAACGGAATGAAACCTTCAGGAACGTGATTTTCTCATAAGATAAGACCCAGGAGACATGGACCCTCCATCAAGAAAGCCGCGAGGCGGTCACGAGGGTGGGGGTGCGCCCACCCCCCTAGGGCGCGCCCCCCTGCCTCGTGGGCTCCGCGAAGCTCCACCGACATACTTCTTCCTCCTATATATACCTACGCACCCCTAAACGATCAGAACAGGAGCCAAAAACCTAATTCCACCGCCGCAATCTTCTGTACCCACGAGATCCCATTTTGGGGCCTGTTCCGGAGCTCCGCCGGAGAGGGCCATCATCACGGAGATCTTCTACATCATCCTAGCCCCTCTGATGAAGTGTGAGTAGTTCACCTCAGACCTACGGGTCCATAGTTACTAGCTAGATGGCTTCTTCTCTCTTTTTGGATCTCAATACAATGTTCTCCCCCTCTCTCATGGAGATCTATTCGATGTAATCTTCTTTTTGCGGTGTGTTTGTTGAGACTGATGAATTGTGGGTTTATGATCAAGTCTATCTATGAATAATATTTCAATCTTCTCTGAATTCTTGTATGTATGATTGGTTATCTTTGCAAGTCTCTTCGAATTATCAGTTTGGTTTGGCCTACTAGATTGGTTTTTCTTGCCATAGGAGAAGTGCTTAGCTTTGGGTTCAATCTTGCAGTGTCCTTTCCCAGTGACAGAAGGGGCAGCAAGGCACATATTGTATTGTTGCCATCGAGGATAAAAAGATGGGGTTTTTATCATATTGCATGAAACTATCCCTCTACATCATGTCATCTTGCTTAAGGCGTTACTCTGTTTTTAACTTAATACTCTAGATGCATGCTGGATAGCGGTCGATGACTGGAGTAATAGTAGTAGATGCAGGCAGGAGTCGGTCTACTTGTCTCGGACGCGATGCCTATATACATGATCATACCTAGATATTCTCATAACTATGCTCAATTCTGTCAATTGCTCAACAGTAATTTGTTCACCCACCGTAGAATACTTATGCTCTTGAGAGAAGCCACTAGTAAACCTATGCCCCCCGGGTCTATTCTCATCATATAAATCTCCATCACTTTAATCTTGCTTTGCTTTTTACTTTGCATTTTACTTTTCACTTTGCATCTCTATACCAAAAATACCAAAAATATTCTCTATCAGATCTCACTCCCGTAAGTGACCGTGAAGGGATTGACAACCCCTTATCGCGTTGGTTGCGTTGAGCTATTGTTTTGTGCAGGTATGAGGGACTCGAGTGTAACCTCCTACTGGATTTATACCTTGGTTCTCAAAAACTGAGGGAAATACTTACGCTACTTTGCTGCATCATCCTCTCCTCTTCGGGGAAATCCAACGCAGTGCTCAAGAGGTAGCAGCCTCCAGTTAATAGGTTAGTCCCAAAAATAATATAAAAGTGGATAATAAAGCCCAATATTGCCCGAAACAGTATATAATATAGCATGGAGCAATCAAAAATTATAGATACGTTGGAGACGTATCAGGTAACTTTTGGCTGGGCGTTTAAGGCCGTATTCCTCGGCTGCCAGGACATCGGTCCATCTGTCATTGAGCAGGTCTTGGTCATCTTGAAGCTGTTGCTGCTTCTTTTTCAGGCTCCTCGCAGTGGCTATTAGCTGAAGCTTAAAGCGCTCAAATCTCCGTGACGCGATTCAAGCTCCCAAATATGACCTGATGGGGGGGGGGGGGGCGTAGCTGTCGATCTGCTCTAGGTGGCCAAACGAGTTGGCCCGCAGTGTGAAGCCACCGAAAACGAAGATCTATCCGGGGAGGAAGGTTTCTCCCTGGACAGCGTCATTGTTGACAATTGAAGGAGCCATCAAACCTTTTTGGGACGGCACAGCGGAACTCTCAATGAAAGCACCAATGTCGGTGTCAAAACCGGCGGATCTCGGGTAGAGGGTCCCGAATTGTGCGTCTAAGGTCGATGGTAACAGGAGATAGGGAACACGATGTTTACCCAGGTTCGGGCCCTCTCTATGGAGGTAATACCCTACTTCCTACTTGATTGATCTTAATGAATATGAGTATTACAAGAGATGATCTACCACGAGATCGTAATGGCTGAACCCTAGAAGTCTAGCCCGTATGACTATGGTAATGAGTCTCCCTCTTTCCGGATTGAGTCCTCTGGTTTATATAGACACTGGGAGGATCTAGGGTTACACATGGTCGGTTACAAAGAAAGGAATCTACATATTCGGTCGCCAACCTTGCCTTCCACGCCATGGAGAGTCCCATCCGGACACGGGAGCGGTCTTCGGTCTTCGTATCTTCACAACCCATCAGTCCGGCCCATGGCTAACAGGCCGGACACGCGAGGACCCCTTAGTCCAGGACTACCTCACTTGTTGCCATCCCTACTTCTACGCCTCGACGAATATTGCTCAAAAATCAATTTCTGCACATGGATGAGTACCATGATGCAATTCAATATGAGCGTCTTGTGTTTGCTGCCACCACTCATGGCACTGTTTTTGCATGAGACCCTTATGGTTTCGGTACGTTTATCTTCCACCGTAATTATAATTGTTTCATCCACATGCATGTGGGTTAGCTAGTTTCCCTTTACTAATTAACCTTCTGGTGTTTCCAAGGTCCTGTGAACACTCCACCACCACTACTAGGGAAAACCCTAGTAGTAGCGCTTGAAATATACATAGCAGTAGCACTGGGTCCAGCGCTACTGCTACCGCGCTATAGGTAAGTTGTAGCAGTAGCGCTGGTATGGGCAGCCACTACTGATAAGTATGGTTAGTAGTAGCGCTGCACTGACCAACGCTACTGCTAACTCTCTGTAGCGCTTAAACAAACGAAGCGTTGCTGATAATCTAGCGCTGCTAGTAGGTGCTTCCAGCGCTACTGCTTGTATTCCTACTTTCTCAGATTTACACCCCCTCTACGTATTTGTGATGTATTTATACATGCTCTATACAATTGTTTCATCAGATCATACTAAACATACACTATTCTCATCATATCATAGACATACAGTAGTCTGGTCATACCATCATCATCATCATTCAACACAAATATCATCACATATAGCGGTACACAAGTCATGTCATGTCTCGAATAAGTGCAACTGCATGGTCATTGCACACACACAACTTTCATCATCTCTATCTAAACCATGATATAGAAGAGAAGAGCGACCAACATCAGAAAGAGCGCGACTATGCAGTACTTGAGGCACCGACGGTCCGGCCCCCGCTCTAGCTGGAGCGTCCACCTCAAGTAACTACTTTCCGCTTCGGCTCTACTGTCGAAACCTTTGTGGCTAGCACCCGAGTACTTGTCCACCTCGGCCTGAGCATCTGGCCAGTGGTCGTAGACTCCTGGAACCTTCCCAACGAACACGGTGTAGCAGTCCTTCGCCATCTCTGATATATGTACCTACATCGTCAGTTGATGAATTGACCGATAATATGCAACATAATGTATTAAGAAAACAAAGAGGCATAATTAGCAAAATACAAGCAACTTATAGTAAACATAAATGACGAAGTTCTTCATACCCAAACTAATTAACTAGAGTGATCTATGCTAGTTCAGGACCACACGGTTTAATTACATCACATAGTTTCGCCGTGCATAAATTCAAAGTTTTGCGACACAAATACAGTAGTGACACATTGTCATTGACAATCAGTCCTCCATGTCGGCGGTCCAATCTTCATAGTCAGGGAGGAAGCACCCGAGCTTCTTGAAAGGCTTCAGGTCTAGACATTGAGCGAATAGCAGTTCTCGGACATCAGCCCGCGTGATTGGCCCATGGTAGAACATCCCCGTTGGTTCGAGGACCTTCTTCATGATCACTTGGGTAAGTTCACACTATACGTGATAAAACTCAGCTCGGGTTTGATAATCCGGTGTCTTTCCTATGCTTGTGGCCCATCTCACAATCTCGGCATCTTCGATGGTAGCTGACATGCGAAGGCGTTGATTATCCCTTCTGTACTCGAGCAGGTGATGCATGAGGTAGAATCCATCAGTCTTGCTGGTGTGCGGTTGCTGGAAGCAGTAGAAGTCGGTCTTATGGCGGAAAACCAACCCGTTCTTACTGTGCCTTTTCACCTTGATATATCCACCAGACAGGCTGAAGGTTAACATGGCACTATAGAGAACCTCTTTATGTGGTTCTTCGATGAGTCCAAGTACATAGCATGGGAGTATTCCGGGTACAGGACGCTGAGGACGGCACCGCCATCGCTGCGCAAATTAAGTACACCTCAAATTAGCATCCATGCTTGCAAATGAATGATTAACACTTACGAAAGGATATGCGTGGATGACTTACTAGGGATGATAAGGCAGGAGAATCGCTTCCTTGTCCATATTAGCGATCATGAATTTGCTGAGGTACTTGCTCGCATAGTCATGGTGCTCTTTGCAAACTACCAAGAAGCTCTCATGCATATAGTACGGGTCCGCGATGCAGATATATTTTATGTTCTCAATCCTGATGAAGTAGTTGAGATAAAGCACATACATGTTGATGAACTGGAAATCCAGCTTGGTCATGTGGAACATGTCGTAGATGTAGTCAAATCGCAGGATGAACTGATTCGCGGTCCATGTCTCGACGTACAAATTCCCACCCGGCACCTAAGCCGCGTAAAGCGGGTATCATGGTTTTCCCTCGAGCAGAAGGCTTTTCTCTCTAGCTAGCACATCTTCATGGAGTCTCCTTAGATCATTGTTTAGTATGTGCTCTAGCGCTTTGGCAGGTAGGATCGGCTTGCCGGCGATATGGAAATGGTTCACACCTTCGACATGTATTCTGTCTACCACCCGGGGATTCAGAGGCGGCCGGCTGCTTGAAGCACCTCTGGCGCCTTTAGGGCCTTTCCTGGGCAGTCTCCTCCTTTGCTTCTTGGGGGGTGGTGGTAGTGATCCCACCATACCTTCCCTAACCACCAACCCCAGTGTCATCGGGCTAATCAGTGGACGGCCCTCGGGGTGTTGCTGGGTAGTGGCGGCATCTGGAGGCGTCTCCTGCGACGATCGCTTGGAGAGAGACTTTTTGCATTCCGCCTTAGGACGTTCTGGCTCCGGCAAATCAGGCATCATCAAGTCATCATCTCCGCGCTCATAGCCTAAGTCTTCCTCGGCTTGAGCCATCAATCCTCCATCATCATAGGCGGTATTGAAATACTTGTGTGGGTTATCATCATCCTCCTCCATGTCATCATCAGCATTTGCTTCTTCGACAACGGGGGCGACGTCATCTCGCACTAATGGAGGCTCTCCCTCACGTCGTATGCTATCACCCACCACGATAAGTGCAGGTAATTTGGTAGGTGGTGTGGTGTTCATACCTTCTTGATAAGGTGGTGTTGGTGTGATACTGGGCGCCTCAAGACGAAGAAGAGACTTCGTCCAAGGCAGGAACCAACTCTTGCATGCGCCAATCCTCGAAGCCCTCTAAGACACTGGCGGACGTTAAACTTGAAGACGCCATCGAGCATCTCTCGGTTGTGGAACATGCGGTCCTGCGGCTTCACGATCGTTGCCTTTCCCATGGCCACCTTCTGGCCATTGATGTCGTAGAGTAGGGTGCACGGGGTATTATCAGCCTACGAAGAAGACATGTCTGCGACGTCAAACATCTGGAAGGCAACTGAAACAGAATACTATGGACATGTTGGTGAAAAGGGTATGACGCGTAATTACCGTGAGGACGTCGAGCTCAGCCAGCGATGAAGGCCCGCCGAGCATGCCAGGGACGGAGGTCGGGCTGCTATGAATATGAGCGGGACCTTTTGCGATTGCTTGAGGAGGTGTTGGTGCTATGGTGTTCGTCGAGTTGCTCCTGACAAAGCTGGGAAGGGGAAAGTCCTCTAGCAATGCATTTCGATTGCTCTTCGACCAATTGAAAATTGCCGAAATCAAGATGGCCACCATGTTATTGACCAACCCATTGACTACCCCGACCAACTCTTCGTTGGTCTCAGGTTTGGTCTTATTGACCGCAATCGCGACCTTCTAGTCGATGGTCTGCTGAGTGACGACCAATCGTCTCCTCCTTCTTTCCTCTGGCTCCTCGTGGTAGCACGTCTTCCACTAGGCGCCATCTCTGATGTCGTGCACACGTCCATAGGACGACGGCTTGTCCATCGGGACCTTTTTCACTATGTTCAGTGCCCGGTTGAATGGGGTGTCCCACTTGGGCCTCGCCGATGACTGTGACGGCTCTTCGCTTTCAGCTTCCTTTTGGTGCTACTCTTTCTGCAAAAAAGAACGTGGATGGTTTACTAATGTGACAAAACTTGTAGTCAAATTGATTGAAAGCTAATATGATAATGTGGTAATATAACAATTACCAGAAGTCTCATGAACTCCCTCGTGTTCGGGTCCGTGTAAAAGATCTTTTTGACGTGGTTCCACTTGTACCGGGCCCTAATCCAGCCATGCTCCAATGGGTCGGTGAATTCCGCAAGGGTTCTGGGGTTCCATGACTTTCACATTCGGCGTCCTCCTTGGCCCATATGTGCCTCTTGCCCTCGTAACCACGACTTCATAGGCAGTGGGGAGGCGTGTTCCTGGCCTGGAGCGCCTTCATTTTCTCCAAGCTTGCCTTGACTTCTTCTTTACCACAATCTCCTTGAATTTTTCGAATTCCTCTTCCGTTATTGACGGATTATCAGCATGAATCTTTGACCACGGTTCATTCTTTGCAATCAGTTTTTTCACCCAAACTTTCCAGGAGGACAAGTCGTTGGTGAACGTCACCATCGCCTTGTTGTTTATCTTTATCATGGCCATGTCGTCCCATGGCTCTTTAAATTTACTTTCATCCTGGCCGGGGAACAGGAATCTATTGTGCGACTTCTTTAGGAGCATGTGCTCCATATGTGGTATCTTCTTCAACTTCTCGTTGTTGATGTTGGCGGTTTTCCTGTGGATGCATCCTAGTTGATTGCCCCAGCACGAGCGCGCTTCCTCCAGCGCCGTTGGCTCTAACTTCTTTGGGTGCATCGCCGTGACCACAATTTGTCTGATGCCAAGCTCATTTGGTCTTCGTGACCTCTTCTACTTTACCGGCTATGATAGCATCATTGCCGGTCTCGGGCGTGGTGTCGGTGTTGGTGCCATTGCTGCTGCCGGTGTCGATGTCGGTGTCGGGGTTGGTGCCACTGCCGCCACCATGCAACCCCATCTGGTGTTTGTCCAGGTAATCAAAATAGTGATTTGCTGCCTTGATGGGGTCTTCTGCAAGGTGAGCAGAACCCCCAGCTTGGACGTCGGTAGACATGTTTCCTATTGAAAATTTCATCGTCATCTTCCAAGTCTTTCCTTTCCTTCGGCCCATCCGTTGGTCTTCTCTGGCATGTTCATCAGTATGCCAAGCTAGCACTCGAGGACATTCTTCATGATCTGCATTTGATCAAGGCAATGAGGCGTGTCGTAATTGGGCCAGTACTCCAAGTCCGAGAAAACAGACCTTGTTTTCCATACCTTCAGCAGCGGCTCCGGTGCCTTTTTCATCTTTCCCGGCGCGAGGCACTGTTCTCAGTTTCTCAATAGCTCGTCGATTTCGGCGATGCTCCTCTTTTATTGGCATTCTGGATATGGGGCTACCCAGACTTGCCTTCCTGTGGCCCACTGCATGGCAACATCAACGGCCTTTTATGGCCCAGCTTCAGCATCAACAAACTCAAGACCCACGCGAGGCGAACGACGCCAAGACCTCCAAGGGGATCGATCTCCTCAGGCTGGCTCCTGAGGAGCGGATACATCTATGCAAGGTGCACCTCACGAGACTCGGCTGATGTGAGCAATGACGACCAAGGCCAGGCGGGCGCCAGGAGGGCGCCAGCGGGCGCAGAGTATCAGTTTCCTCTTTGGTGCAAAGGAGGCAAGCAACAGGCGCGGAGTCCCGAGGAATCAACCCAAGGTTTCCATTCTGGTGCAACGAGACCAAGACCGCCAGGACGGCAGGACGGAGGTCATCGCCGAGCCCACCGCAGCATCATGACCAGAGGCTTTGCAGGCGAAGTCCACTTTAGTCAGGATAGGGTGTAATTCTTGTCCCCCTTCAAATCTGGCAGTTGTGGGATCCCTTCCCGCCAACATTTGGGAAGAGGACCGAGGCCACTATAAATAGGACTTAGCCACCACCAAAGAAGGGGGGGATCCATTCTTATCCGACCATCGCACCAGCTCTCTTGAGCTCAAGAACACCTCGCCTCCTGAGGCTTGTTCATCCACTGTACTGGTTCATCCTCAGCCCCTCGAGGCAATCCACCAAAACGCTGGAGTAGGGTATACACCGCAAGGTGGCCCAAACCAGGATAAACTGCTGTGTCTCTTTGTCCCCTTGAGCTCGACGCGCTAGGCTTTGAGAATCGCGAGTAGGCAGGCTGGGCAGGTTGAGATCTCCGCACGCACCCCAGAGTTCGAACATATCAAGTGTTTGCGGAACCCAAAATCCGACATTTGGCGCGACAGGTAGGGGTGCATCGGATCCTCTCTTTCGTCGATCGATCCACCGCTACTCCGACGCTTCCATGGCCGACCCACGTCGGGCTCGCGCTGAGCGTCGGGCTACAGTTGCCGCCCGCGTCGCTCAGACGGCACCGGTAGGCGACGGCTGTCCTCGTCGTCCTCCGTCACCAGCAGCCAACGCCGCCACAGGCCCTGCTGGCCACGAGCAGCAAGCTTCATCGCTGCACCCCTCGGTGCGTCGCCACGGGCTTACTGCCAGTCCTCCACTGACTCCGGCTGCTTTGTCCTCCCACGCGCATCACGGCCCAGCGAGCGTGCAAGCTGCTCTGCTCAAGGCGCAGGAGCTCCTTCGCTACCGCCCCATCGACGACTTCTACAAGGAGTGGCTCAAGCGCACCGCCGAACTCGTTAGCGCCGCCGGAGACTCTGCTGCGCCGGCCCGCTCACTACTTCAGAAGTCGCCTGCCGCGGGCGACGTGGCTCACGGGGCACCTCCGCCACCTCCAGCCCAGGGCGCCATCATCGAACCAAGGTGGGTTGCACCATGGCGCGACCCGCCGTGCCAAGTGCATGCGCACGAAAAAGCGAGCTGTCAAGTGGTGCCACGGCCCCAAGAAGATGCACATGCGCTTCCAGCACCTCCACGTCCACACCGTGCGCCACCGGTGATGGTGGCAGCGCGCTGATACGTCTCCAACGTATCCATAATATTTGATTGCTCCATGCTATATTATCTACTGTTTTAGGCAATATTGGGCTTTATTATCCACTTTTATATTACTTTTGGGACTAACCTATTAGCTGGAGGCCCAACCCAGATTTGTTGTTTTATGCCTATTTCAATGTTTCGAGGAAAAGCAATATCAAACGGAGTCAAAACGGAACGAAATCAACTGGAGAAGTTATTTTTGGAAGGAAAGCCACCCGATGGACTTGGAGTACACGTCAGGAAATAAGGGAGGTGCTCACGATGGTGGGGGGCGCGCCCACCCCCCTGGGGCGCGCCCCCCTGCCTCGTGGGCCCCCCGTAGCTCCACCGACGTATCCCATGCACCCATATATACCTACGTATCGTAAAACTTCCAGAACAGAAGATAGATCGGGAGTTCCACCGCCGTAAGCCTCTCTAGCCACCAAAAACTTCTCGGGAGCCCGTTCCGGCACCCTGCCGGAGGGGGAACCCATCTGGCCATCTTCATCATCCCGGCGCTATCCATGACGAGGAGGGAGTGGTTCACCCTCGGGGCTGAGGGTATGTACCAGTAGCTATGTGTTTGATCTCTCTCGCTCGTGTTCTCTCGTGTTCCCTCTATGGCACGATCTTGATGTATCCCAAGCTTTGCTATTGTAGTTGGATCTTATGATGTTTCTCCCCCTCTACTCTCTTGTGATGAATTGAGTTTCCCCTTTGAAGTTATCTTATCGGATTGAGTCTTTTATGAGAACACTTGATGTATGTCTTGCCGTGTTTATCTGTGGTGACAATGGGATTTCACGTGCCACTTGATGTATGTTTTGGTGACCAACTTGCGGGTTCCGCCCATGAACCTATGCATAGGGGTTGGCACACGTTCTTGACTCTCCGGTAGAAACTTTGGGGCACTCTTTGAAGTACTTTTATGTTGGTTGGATGAATCTGAGATTGTGTGATGCATATCATATAATCATGCCCACGGATACTTGAGGTGATAATGGAGTATCTAGGTGACATTGAGGTGATACTTGAGGGTCTTAAGCTGTTATTCTAGTACGAACTCTTTTATAGATTGATCCGAAAGAATAACTTTGAGGTGGTTTCGTACCCTACCATAATCTCTATGTTTGTTCTCCGCTATTAGTGGCTTTGGAGTGACTCTTTGTTGCATGTTGAGGGCTTGTTATATGATCTATCTATGTTATTATTGTTGAGAGAACTTGCACTAGTGAAAGTATGAACCCTAGGCCTTGTTTCCTATCATTGCAATACCGTTTACGCTCACTTTTATCATTAGTTACCTTGCTGTTTTATATTTTCAGATTACAAAACCTATATCTACCATCCATATTGCACTTGTATCACCATCTCTTGGCGAACTAGTGCACCTATACAATTTACCATTGTATTGGGTGTGTTGGGGACACAAGAGATTCTTTGTTATTTGGTTGCAGGGTTGCTTGAGAGAGACCATCTTCATCCTACGCCTCCCACGGATTGATAAACCTTAGGTCATCCACTTGAGGGAAATTTGCTACTGTCCTACAAACCTGTGCACTTGCAGGCCCAACAACGTCTACAAGAAGAAGGTGGTGTAGTAGACATCACGCGCGATCGCCAAGACCAGGCTCCACCTCCTCGACAGGCTCCGGTGACCACGGCAGGATGCCACGGATTCACCACGGAGCTGCACAACGTCATTTGGCCAGGCAAGTTCAAGCCTGACCTGCCCCCACGCTATGACGGCACCGCCGACCCCGCCGAGTTCCTAAACCTCTACGAACTGAGCATGGAGGTGGCCAGCGCCGACAAGAAGATCATGGCGAACTGGTTCCCCGTGGCCCTCAAGGATGGCGCGCGCTCCTGGCTCATGAATCTCCCCATGGGGTCCGTCTCCTGCTGGGATGAGATGCGCGACCGCTTCATCGCCAACTTCCAGGGCACTCGCGACCACTCACCGGCCGCGGGTGACCTGCCATATCAAGCAGCAGCCAGGAAAGATCCTGCAGAAGTACATCCAGCGCTTCAACAACGTCCGCCTCAAGATTCCCAATGTATCGGACGAGGCCATCATCTCAGCATTCATCGACGGCATCCGCGACATCAAGATGAAGGAGGAGCTCGCCATACATGAGGACCTCTGCACAACCCTGGAGATGTTCAACATGGCGAACAGGTGCGCGAGGGCTGAGGAGGGACACCTCTCCCTCCTCGAGCTCCCCGATGGTGGCCCAGAAGACAAGAAGGCCAAGGTCAAGGACGTGAAGCGCAAGGGGCCGGCTGTGCTTGCAGCCGAGCCAGAGATGAAGCACGGCTGTGATCACCCTGAGTCATCCAAGAGTAGTCGACCATTCTGCGTCTTCCACAACATGCACAACCACAACCCCAACGACTGCTAGGAGCTCAGAGCACTCCGCGATGGGCGCCTCGGTCGACACCCCGAGTGCAACGATCGAGGCTACTGTTGTGGAGGAGGCCAAGGTGGAGGACGCTGGGACGGCCATGACCATCGCCAGGAGTGGCGCGACCAGCCTCGTGATGACCACTGGCAGGGTCAGCCTCGCGTGGGCGCCTGGAGGGACTAGCCTTGTGAGGGTCGACCTCAAGGCAATGCTGGTCTTCCACCGCTGCCTCCACCACCAAGAAGGAACGAAGATCATCACCAGGATGAGGGGGCCGGGGGCTTCCAGGAGCCTTGAGCCATCGCTTGCATCCTGGGCGGCTCCCAGGCCCCAGCCTCTCACCACGTCTTCAAGCAGTTCGCGCGCGAGGTGAACGTTGTGCTTCCCAGGCTCGAGGTGACACGCCCGCTTAGGTGGTCCAAGTACGCCATCACCTTCAACTCCTCTGACCAGCTCAAGTGCGCGGCCACTGCCGGCATGCTCACAATGCTTTGCTCGCCCGTCATCAGCAACTTGGTCGTCACCAAGACCCTCATTGATGGTGGAGCAGGGCTCAATGTTCTCTCTGTCCAGACGTTCAACAGGCTCCAAGTACCATACGAGCAGCTTCAGCCTACCAAGCCCTTCTCAGGAGTGACCGAGGATCCATGCATCCGATGGGGCAGGTCCGCCTCCTTGTCACCTTCGGCAAGCACGACAACTACCACACCGAGCTCATCGACTTCGACGTCGCTGACATCCGCCTGTCGTACAATGCCATCCTCGGGTACCTAGCGCTGGCCAAGTTCATGGCGGCAACGCACCACGGCTACAACGTCCTCAAGATTCCAGGGAGCGGCGGCATCATCACGGTCGCCTGCGAAGAAAAGGACGTGGTGTGCACTACAAAAAAAGGACACATCCGTGACATTTTGGGTCGAACGAATTTTTTTCTGTCATACTTATTGTAGGATCGAAAGTATGTCTAGAAGGGGGGGGGGTGTGATTAGACTACTTGACCAAATAAAAATCTGGCCTTTTCCCAATTTTAGTTCTTGGCAGATTTTAGCAACATAGCAAAAGTCAAGAAACCAACCTACACATGCAATTCTAAGAGTATAGCAGCAGAATGTAAAACAATTGCATATGAAGGTAAAAGGATGAGTTTGAGGGAGCAAATGCAATGTTGACATGGAGATTTTTTATCCGTGGTTCCGATAGGTGGTGCTATCGTACATCCACGTTGATGGAGACTTCAACCCACGAAGGGTAGCAGTTGCTTGAGTCCACGGAGGCTCCACCCACGAAGGGTCCATGAAGAAGCAACCTTGTCTATCCCACCATGGTAAGTAAGCCCACGAAGGACTTGCCGCACTAGGGTAGATCTTCATGAAGTAGGCGATTTCCTTGCCCTTACAAACTCCTTGGTTCAACTCCACAATCTTGTCGGAGGCTCCCAAGTGACACCTAGCCAATCTAGGAGACACCACTCTCCTAGAAGTAACAAATGGTGTGTTGATGATGAACTCCTTGCTCTTTTGCTTCAAATGATAGTCTCCCCAACACTCAACTCTCTCTCATAGGATTGGATTTGGTAGAAAGAAGATTTGAGTGGAAAGCAACTTGGGGAAGGCTAGAGATCAAGATTTATGTGGTTGGTGAGGGAGTCCTGGATTAGGGGGTATCCGGACAGCCGGACTATATCTTTTGGCCGGACTGTTGGACTATGAAGATACAAGATTGAAGACTTCGTCCCGTGTCCAGATGGGACTCTCCTTGGCGTGGAAGGCAAGCTTGGCAATACGGATATGTATATCTCCTTCCTTGTAACCGAGTCCGTGTAACCCTAGCCCCCTCCGGTGTCTATATAAACCGGAGGGTTCAGTCCGTAGGACAACAACAATCATACCATAGGCTAGCTTCTAGGGTTTAGCCTCTATGATCTCGTGGTAGATCAAATCTTGTAATACTCATATCATTAAGATCAATCAAGCAGGAAGTAGGGTATTACCTCCATCTAGAGGGCCCGAACCTAGGTAAACATCGTGTCCCCCGCCTCATGTTACCATCCGCCTTAGGCGCTTGAGTTGGGACCCCTACCGAGATCCGCCGGTTTTGACACCGACAGTTGGAATGGAATATTTTGACCTCAACACAAGTGTAGGTGGTTCTCTCTCAGAAAATATGTATTGGAAGTGTAGGCATGTTCTGTTGGCTCTCTCCACGAATGAAGAGTGGGTGGAGGGGTATATATAGCCTCCACACAAAATCTAACCGTTACACACAAATCACCAAACTCAGTGGAACCGATTCAGAGAACTCGGTCAGATCGATTTGGTTCATAATGTGACCGTTAGGTGTTTCGGTGGGACCGACATGACAAGCACGATGTCAGCATCTGCCGCATCAAGTTGCTGCTTCAGCTCAGCAAACTCACCAGTCCGGCTAGCCATCGGACCTTCCGCCACCTGTATGTGAAGGCGGCCTAATTATTACCTGGGACTATGATCCTCTATTTGCCGCCATTCTCGACGGCAACCAGAGTCTCAGGGGCTACTATCTGCATAGAGAACACCTAACGTGTGCGGTACCGTCAAAAACATGCACTATTTCACGTACCTCAAAGCCTTTCAGCAGACTCATAAAAGCTTCATGCAACCCGCTTTCGGTGGATGAAATCCTCTCAATCACCGTACCCATTAGCGTACGATGCGCTTCTGAGATAGCCGCTTGCTCTAGCAGATCCTTGGTCGTCGATCGCACCTTTGGGCGGTGCCGGACTCTTTCGGCTGCTCTCTTGAGGCGAATCGAGGACTTGGTGGCGAAGGATTACCCTCGAGCCTTGCGGATCGGGAGAAACCCTCGCGACGACACCAGGGTCGCCCGCCTCATGAGGCGGGATGGCATGGGGAGGTGTTTCGCTCTCCATCATCTCCGGAAGAAGATCCCCCAAAGACGAACTCTGTCGAGAAGGGCTACGATCCGAACTACAAGATAAACGCTTCGGTTATTTTCCTCAGAAGTAAAGCAGGATATTTTTACTATTAAGTCCCCTTTTACTTACAGCTCGGTGGAGGGCTGATCCCCTTGTGGGCACTGTGCGGCAAGGGTACCCCCCGGGGCAGGACCCTCTAGCAAAGATTTCTTCCCCCATTTGGAAACCATTGTTTCCGGGTCTTCAGAGGCGGTCCTCTTCCTTCCTTGGGGAGAGGGAATTTCAGATTCTTCTCCCCGGTTATCCTCCTTCACGGAGGCGCTAACTCCCCCGGTTTGGATGAACAGTGAGCGGGATCCGCTTTCGGCCTCTTTATTCCCCCCATTATCTTCCCCTGAGGGCGCTTGATGAGGTGCAAGCTCCAGCATCCTGGCTAGTACAGGATCCGGTGAGACCTCAGGGAGGGGGGCCGGACACCTGATCATCTTCCTATTAGTTACCCAGTCCTGGTCAAAGAGCGGCTTTTCAGAATGATGTTGTGATAAATAAAAAGACAACGTGTTCGGCTACGGGACTACTTACTTGGGTATCTGGACGATTACAGCTCAGATCCGCATCCTTGGTGGTATCCGAACACCTTATTTGTGGTCCGAATAACAACTTGTACATCTCTTCGAGCGTCATGCCGAGGAAGTGCTCAATAGCTCGCAGTCCTTCCGGGTTGAACTCCCACATACGGAGGGGTCGACGTGTGCAGGGAAGGGCTCGACGAACTAACATGACTTGCATTGCCGTGGCCATATTGACATCTCTCTCGTGGATATCTCGGATGCGGCTCTGTAATGTCGGTATATCCTTTACCAGCCCCCAGTCCAGCCCCTTATTGATCCATGACGTTAGTCGTGGCGGGGGGCACGAGGGAAAGGCAGGGGCGGCCACCCACTTGGTACTCCGGGGAGCTGTGATATAAAACCACTTCTGTTGCCATAAGCTGGACACCTCCTGGAAGGAACCCTCTGGCCATGAGGCATTGGCACTCTTGCTTATTACGGCACCCCCGCACTCTGCGTGTCGCCCCTCGATCATCTTGGGCTCCACATTGAAAGTCTTGAGCCACAGGACGAAGTGAGGGGTAATGCGGAGGAAGGCCTCACATACGACGATAAATGACGAAATATGAAGAACTGAATCCGGGGCCAGATCATGGAAATCCATCCCGTAATAGTACATGAGCCCCCTGACAAAAGGATCTAAAGCAAGGCCTAGCCCTCGGATGAAGCGAGTGACAAATACAACGCTATCGTCGGGTTCAGGAGTGGGGATGGCCTGCCCTCGAGCGGGCAGCCTATGCGAGATTTCGCCGGTCAAATACCTGGCCTCTCTTAGCTTCTTGATATCTTCCTCTGTGACAGCGGAAGGCATCCACCGACCTTGAAGGTTGGATCCGGACATTGTTGAAGGTCCGAAGCGCCTGGCCTGAGCCTTGGGTGTTGGAACTTGAGGTGGGGGAAGGACTCGATTGAGCTCGAGAAGAAAAAAGGACAGGCCTTGGCCTCTTTATAAAGGGGATGAATCTCAACCGTCCTCCGCGTGGCTGTTTGGGACTTGCCTAAAATTGAGGAGTCATACCAACGGACACTGTCGGTGTCAAAACCGGCGGATCTCGGGTAGGGGGTCCCGAATTGTGCGTCTAGGCGGATGGTAACAAGAGACAAGGGACACGATGCTTTTACCCAGGTTCGGGCCCTCTCGATGGAGGTAAAACCCTACTCCTGCTTGATTGATATTGATGATATGGGTATTACAAGAGTTGATCTACCACGAGATCGAAGAGGCTAAACCCTAGAAGCTAGCCTATGGTATGACTGTCCTTGTCCTACGGACTAAACCCTCCGGTTTATATAGACACCGGAGGGGGCTAGGGTTACACAGAGTCGGTTACAAAGAAGGAGATCTACATATCTGTATTACCAAGCTTGCCTTCCACGCCAAGGAGAGTCCCATCCGGACACGGGACGAAGTCTTTAATCTTGTATCTTCATAGTCCAACAGTCCGGCCAAAGGATATAGTCCGGCTGTCCGGATACCCCTTAATCCAGGACTCCCTCAGTAGCCCCTGAACCATGCTTCAATGACGATGGGTCCGGCGCGCAGATTTGTCTTCGGCATTGCAAGGCGGGTTCTTCCTCCGAATACTTCATGAAAGTTTGTGAACACGAGGAATGTGTCCGGCTCTGCAAAACAAGTTCCACATACAATCGCATAGAGAATATAGTCCCACAAATCTAATCTGCTGACGTATTTCACAGTGTGTCATCACACCACGGCCAAGTCACCATTCGAATCAATTTCTTTTTACAACTGCCCCAGCGTGTTTCGCGAGGCGGTTTCCTTGGCACGTCTTATCGAAGCAGAGATCGTGTCCCCTTATTACGGGATTCTCATCAATACGGACGTGGGTAACCCAACCGCTCCATCAATTACGGCACTTGGGGGATAAGCGAGCTTTACCAGGCTGGTGGGGGGCGCCTAGCTTTGCCCGCCCTTATAAAGGGATAAGGATTCACCTTTTTCTACCCACGCCTTCTTCCTCATTGCTCATCCATTCCCGCGCACTCGAGCCCCAGCGCCCAAGTCCACATCTTCCTCCTCAACCTTCTCCAATCATGTCCGAAGCGGGAGGCAAGTGGATGGTCTCCTCCGTCACAGAGGGACACATCAAAAAGCTTAGGGGAGCCGGGTACCTGCCCGAGGATATCGCACACCGGCTCCCAGATGCGGGGCAGCTCTTCCCCACCCCCAGGCCCCATGAGAGGGTAGTATTCCTTACCCACTTACTCCGCGGACTGGGATTTCCTCTCCATTCATTCGTGTGGGGGCTCATGTTCTACTACGGCCTGGATTTCCACGATCTGGCCCCGAACTTCATCCTCAACATATCGGTGTTTATCATCGTGTGTGAGGTCTTCCTCCGCATCAAGCCCCACTTCGGCTTATGGCTGAATACCTTTAATGTCAAACCAAAGGTGGTGGGCGGCCAGCAGGAGGAGTGCGGAGGTGCCATGGTCGGCAAAATGCCCAACGTCACATGGCTCGAGGGCTCCTACGTGGAGACCATAAAGGGATGGCAATCGGGGTGGTTCTACATCACCGAGCCACGCGACCCCAAATGGGCGGCAACCCCCGAGTTCCGATCCGGAATCCCCACGCAGCTCACCTCCTGGAAAGAGAAGGGCCTGTGTGACACTCCAAAAATTTTTATTTAGTTTTCATCAAAAACTTTGTTTGATTTGAAGGAGGTCATTTAAATCCTTCCAAAAACCTCTCTCTCTCAAAATTTTCCCCATGGTAATGGTTTTATTTGGTATCTTATTCAACCTTGGTGTTTGGTTATTAAAAACCTTCCTTCTGATTTTTACCACCTCAAATTAATTATTGGAATTTATTTTCTATTAAAAAGAAACCCTATGGGTTTTGGGGCTATTCTTTTGTTTTGAAACCATCCATTGTTTTACCATGCCTCATGTGGTAAATTCTCCCAAAACCCCTCCCTCCACTTTTGGGGCAACCCAAACATTCTGTTCCAACAGGTCCAACCCATTTTTGGATTTTTTTTTCATTTATTTTTTTCCCAAAAACAATTCTGTCATTTATTTTAAGCCTAGATGATTTACAAAGGAAGTACCTGATTTCCTTTGAGTTTTGATCTCAAACCAACTCCTCTGGATAGTCCCTAGCACCCCCAACCTAGAACCATCAAGATCCACTCTTCCTCTTTTCAAAATTTTCAAGTTTCAACCACTGCAAGTTTGGACCAGATTCATCATTTTTGGTGAAATTCATATTTTCCTTTCTCCAAAAATTGCACCAAAAATCAGGCAACCCCTAGGTGCTTTGAGAGGCCACCACACCAAAGATCTGCCCCAGATAAAGTTTTCTCTTGCCTAAATCATTTCATCAAACACTTGGCCGGCCTTTGTTTACATGCACATTCGATAAATTCAGAGATTGAGTTTAGTCGATTATCGTTTTCATCGATGGCTTGTCATCGATCACCGATGCACCTGGCGCGTTCTTGCCTGCCTCTCCTCCTTGACTAGAGCACCGCCGCTCTCTTGGGCGGCGCAGGTGTCGATGGCGGCGAGCCTCGCCCGACGCCGGCAGCTTCTGATGGCGAGCCACCCGTGGCGACTAACGGGAGCTAGCGCCCGCTTCGCTTCGCCGTCGGCACCGCACCCTATCCCTCCGCGTGGCCTTCTGCATGCCAGCGCACACCGCAGCACCGTCGCCGTGGCCCGGCAAGCACAGGGCGCGTCCTCTGCCGCCGACGGGCCCGCGCCGCTCCGTTCTGTCGAAACCACCGAAGCACGCCTAATCCAACCTAGGTTAGCACCTAAATGGAACCGGTGGACCTCCACGTTGACGCCCAACCTCCTAAACTACCCGACCAAGCACTGCGCCGCCGTAACCATCGCCGGAGATCCCCATTCACGGCCACCGCCTCGGATCACCTATAAAAGGAGGTCCCGAGCTCGTTCAAGCACCCACCACCTCTACTCCTCACCAGAACCCCGCCAAGCCACCAGGAGGACCTCGAGGAGGTCTCCTCCCCCAACTCCGGCCGCCCCGATCCGCCTCGGTCACCAGCTCGATCCACTCCGGTGAGGCCATCCCTGCCTCCCAAACGTCGTCAGTAGTCTTCTCGTGCACCCAGTGATCTAACCCAAGATCCAATTTGACCTCCGCAGCCCTCCCCGACGAGATCCAACTTCACCCGAGCCGCCGTCCACCGGAGCAAGGACCGCCGTCGACGTGGTGCTCGCCGACGACCACCACCACCACCCACAGACGCGGAAGGGCACGCTGAGCACGTAGGTACCCTCCGATCCTCCCAACTCACCGTGGATCGCCGCCGGCGACCACCGCAGCTCTCGGGCACCGACGCGCTCTGCTTCTCCCCCCGTTTGAAAATTCAAACCTGACGGGTGGGACCTCTTGTCAGTCTTTTCTTTTTTTGAAGCGTTTTCTAAAGCGCCTTGAGAATCGTCTCCCTTTGCAGTTGACGGCTTTTTAGCCGAAGCGTTTTCTGTTTTTATAATCTGGCCCCTGGAAACTTTCTCTTTCATTACAGATGAGTCCCTAGACTAAAACCTTTATAAATTTTAAACAGAAAATGATTTTTGATTGATTCTTTTTCCGTCCTCTTTATTTTTATGTCTAGCTTTTTGTCATATTTATTTGAAAAATATATGGAACACTTTTTTGTGCACTCACGGTATTTACGTTAGTACGTATTTTCTTGTACCGTAGATACCGGAGGAGGTGACGAAACCGCGAACTTCACCAAGCTAGACTCCGACTACTCCGAACCAGGCAAGCATGTTTGAACTTTTGATATGATGAGTGTTTGTTGCATGTTTGCATTAAGTAGTTTCATGGCATGTTTATGAGCATTTCGATAAAGGTTATATTACATGCAAAGTGAGGCAAGTGAGTTTCGAAAATCCATATGTTGTTGGATATGAGTTTGCATGGCCATGTGATGGCATGAGAATGGGTGAGATGGCAGTGTTGTAGCATGCCAGTCTTAGGCCAGACTATTCTGACTCCAGTGTCATCATGAATCAAGTCCAGTTTCCATCCGTTTTCCCTTCTGTACTACCACATGTTTTCCATAAGGGATATGGCTTAGTAAGTTGCAAACCTCTTTCTGGTACACACCAAATAGAGAGGCCGTGATGAGGGTTCCATGGCCTGTATTAAAGCCAGTCATCTGGTCGGGGGCATGGGTGTTTCGGTTGGGACGAGAGGGGCACCCATTAGATGCGTGTATATAAATTTGATCCCATGCTATTCGAGGTTGTGATCTCCCCGTCTCAAAGTTTTTCTTGAACGTTGTCTAGGGTGATTCCTGGCATCGTGAGGTGGGATGGGTGTGTACTGGTTAGATGTGTTTCTACCGAAATACCGTAAACGGAACTAGACCTTCGTGACTACGGAAATCCGTTGGCTGTGGGTAATTAGTACAAACTCTACAGAGTCAAAAATCCTTTGAATCATCTTATCCATGTTCAAGTACTATGTTCATCTTATCTTGTCAGTGTCAGTCTCAGTGACAAAACTCCGGTGAACTACATGAGTGTTAAGTCCGGCTAAATGATTATTCCTGTGGATGGACTAACCCGTTTATTATTGTGTGTTGAATATTTCCTGTGAGTGTTATATTTTCGTGAATTTATCAGATATGAATAATGAAATATAAGCCCTTTCTGCGATGTCGCTCAGACGTCCGACTGTGGCATGCTTGTTATTTACTTTCTATATAAGCCCTTTCTGCGATGTCGCTCGAGCGTCCGGCGTATGCACGCTTGTTATTTACTTTCAATATAAGCCCTTTCTGCGATGTCGCTCAGACGTCCGACTGTGGCACGCTTGTTATTTACTTTCAATATAAGCCCTTTCTGCGATGTCGCTCTGACGTTCGACTGTGGCACACTTGTTATTTACCTTTCAATATAAGCCCTTTATGTGGTGTCGCTTAGACGCCCGACTGCGGCATGATAATTTATTTGTTTACCCTAATTTATTTGTTCCCGGCGCCAAGTGGTATCGAACTTATCGTCCGATGACTCCGAGACGCCCTCCTTCTGTGAAAACGAGGAGGAGGCAGACAAAGGTTCTTCCCCTACAGCCGGGGAAGACAAGAAGAGGAAGGCCGCCCCAATTGGGGAGGCCGGAGTGTCCAAGAAGGGAAGGACTCTCCCTACGGACTGCTCCGCCACTGCCGCCGACAGCGAAGACGAGTGGCCACCCAGGGCCAAGCCCCTGGCGAGATTGTAAGTATTCGGATACCAGAGCAACTCATGGCACCGTTTAATTTCACAGCTTCTACTAACACCGGACACGGTTATGCAGTCCGTCCCGGGCTCGTATCGACGTATCCTCGTCGAGCGGTTCTTTGGATCCGTCGGCCATGAGCAGCGGGGGATCACTTCCGACCGCCTCCACCCCTCGCCCTATGGACAACGCCGAGGTGTTATCTCAAAGGGCACCAAGCCGAGGGGAGGTAGTCCTGGAGGCGCCTCAAGGCGACCTTCCGGAATCCAGGCGCAAAGGGAGCAAGGCTCCCAAGGGCTCCAAGTTCGGCCCTAGGCCGAACACCGCACCGGAACCTCTAGTGGTTCCGGACTCCGGCAGGCGACCCCCTTCCAAGAGGGGCAAGCCGTCCGTCCCTGTGACCTCTGCCAATCCAGAGGCACTGGACAACCTGCTGGGAGCGCTTAGCAGCGCTTCCATCAACGAGGAGCACCGCACTATTATGAGTACGGTGATCCAGAAGGTTCAGTCCGCCAAGAGCGGACTGACTGAAGCCTGTGCCAGCCTTCTAACAGGCTTTGAGGTATGTATTTAAAATGTAGGAAAATATTACCGCATAGACAGTATCCCCTGATGCTCTGTTTAGCGTTCACAAAGAAAAGCCGAATAGAGGATCAAAATAACCTTCGCAGGAGTCTAATACAAGTATGTCGATATGCGTATGCAGGCTTCACTGCTAACGTCTGCCGCACTAACTGCGGAGGTCGATGCACTGAAGCAGAACCTCAAGCGGTCCGAGAAAGAGCTCGGCCTTGCCAAGAAGCAGCTCGAGGAAGAACCTAGGTAAGCAATACCTTGTCTATATATATAATAAAAAAAGATGTGGTTGAAAAAAATGATAGGATCATCATGAATGTGTCAGGGACCACGACCGAAGTGGCGGCCCTGAAGCAAGCTCTGTCCGAGGCCGAAACCAAGGCAGCCACGGAGCGCACCGAGTGGGAGAAACAAGAGGCACGGGTGGGCGAGGTGCAGCAAGAGATCCAGGCTCTCGTGAAGAATCACGAGGCTTTGGAGCTTGACTCGAAGACGCGAGAGTCCGAACTTGCCACGGCCCTCGAGAGCACCAAGCATGCCAAGGCCGAAGCCCAAAAAGCCCTTCAGGAAATCGAGACGAAGAAGATAGCGGTGGGTAAGGCATTCATTATGAAAAGCAAGCATGTGAAAGTAAATTACTTGTTACTTACCCGAGTCCGGAGCTCTCGAGGAGCATTCGCAGATTTGCCCCGCAGCGTGTCAGGGCCGAGGAAGGATCTCGATGTTGAAGGTGTTCTGGTCTCAGTATACTGAGGCCGAACATCCGGTGCCTTTAAGCGACCAACTGAAGCAATTGGTCGAGCTCCATAAGGCGGTCGAACATGCCATGAAGGGTGTCGGTGTCAAAACCGGCGGATCTCGGGTAGGGGGTCCCGAACTGTGCGTCTAGGCGGATGGTAACAGGAGACAAGGGACACGATATTTTTATCCAGGTTCAGGCCCTCTCGATGGAGGTAAAACCCTACTCATGCTTGATTGATATTGATGATATGGGTAGTACAAGAGTTGATCTACAGCGAGATCAGAGAGGCTAAACCCTAGAAGCTAGCCTATGGTACGATTGTTGTTGTTGTCCTACGGACTAAACCCTCCAGTTTATATAGACACCGGAGGGGGCTAGGGTTACACAGAGTCGGCTACAAGGAAGGAGATCTACATATCCGTGTTGCCAAGCTTGCCTTCCACTTCAAGGAGAGTCCCATCCGGACACGGGACGAAGTCTTCAATCTTGTATCTTCATAGTCCAACAGTCCGGCCAAAGGTTATAGTACGGCTGTCCGGATACCCCCTATCTGAGGACTCCCTCGGTAGCCCTGAACCAGGCTTCAATGGCGATGAGTCCGGTAGCATGATTGTCTTCGGCATTGCAAGGCGGGTTCCTCCTCCGAATACTTCATAGAAGATTATGAACATGAGGATCGTGTCCGGCTCTGCAAAACAAGTCGCACACACCACCGTAGAGAGAACAATATTTCAACAAATCTAATCTGCTGACGTATCCCGTAATATGACATCACACCACAGCCAAGCCTTTATTCGAATCATTTTTGCAGCCAACCTCAGTGCGTTTTGCGAGGCAGTTTCCTTGGCATGTCTTGTCGAAGCAGAGATCGTGTCCCCTTTATTTACGGGATTCTCATCAACACGGACGTGGGTAACCAAATCACGCCCATTGGTATGACCCCTCGATCGGAGGTAAGTCCCAAACGGTCACGAGGAGGGCTCTTGGTATTCAATCTCTTTATAAAGAACCAAGGCCTGTTCTTTTCTATCGACCTCAACCGAATCCGCCTCCTGCCTCGAGTTCCAACACCCAAAGCTTAGGTTTAGGCGCTTCGGACCTCTGTCGGATTTCGGGTTCCGGCAGACCCTCTAGGTTCGAACACCGGGGTGCGCGCGGAGATCTCGCCCTCTACCTACCTGCACCTCGCCGCCTTGCTAGGATCTAAACTATGAAAGGAACAACACAAGAGACACAGGGTTTATACTAGTTCGGGCCACCATTTTGGTGTAATACCCTACTCGAGTTTGTGGTGTGGTGGATTGCCTCTTGGGCTGATGATGAACAATACAAGGAAGAGCGGCCTCGCGAGTACATTCTTGGCTGGTCGATGAACTGCTAGGGGAGTTCAGTCGCTCTCTCTCTTGATCCCAGATCTGGATCCTCTCTCTAGATGCCTCTACCTTGCGGGTGGCTAGTCCTATTTATAGGCAAAGGCCACAGGCCTCTTCCCAAATATTGAGCGGGAAGGCGCCAACAATTAGCCATTTGAAGGGAACATCTAGTACACTTATCGACTAAAGTTGGTCCTACTTTGTCAAAGGCTCACGGTGAGTGGCCCGGTTTGGGCTCCACGATGACTACCTTCCTGTCGTTGCGGCGGTCTTGGTCTTGTTGCAAAGCGGATGCCTTTGCTTGATACTCTTGCTGCGCTTGCTCCCTTTGCACCAAAGAGGAAAGGAGGACCTTTGCATGGGCTGGCGCCCTCCTGGCGCCCTTGGTGCGTCATGGCTTGCGTCATGGGCACCTCGTGAGTACCCACCTTGATCTCTCCGCCTCCTTGCGAGCCTGCAGCAAGCCGTGCACGAGAAGCTCCATCATCCGCCCAGCAGTCTCAGCCCCTCGCGAGGTCTTGAGCTTGTCTTGATGAAGATGGGCCTTCTGGGCCACCCCTTGGCGGCGCCGCGGGCAGCGAGCGAGCAGGTGCAGGGACCCCCGTTCCCGAAGCATGACAGTAGCCCGGGCCCAAAGCGGCGCTTGGACTTGGCTGAGCGGAGAAGCGAAGGGCAAGTCTGCAGTGCCTGTGAGCCCCTAGCAGCCTGCGGCCTTGGGCACCGCGTGGCGGTTGATTGGACGTGGGCGCCTTAGCAACTGCATGAATCAACAAAAGAGCGGCGTCTGTCTAGGCTTTGCTTCCTCCGGTCTTTGCTCAGATCCCCTTTCTTGCGTCGTTCCTTCCTACCTTCGAAATCTCCAGATCTACTTCGACCGCGTGCCCTAGCAAGACATGGCGCCTTGCCAGACCCCGGCCGGAGCTTGGTACTTAGCCGCCTTGGACTCGCCGAATGTGTCGGAGGCGGCCTTGCTCAGGTCGCCCGGATGGTGGCGGCGCAAAGGCATCGGCAGGGCAGAAGGTGTTCAAGGCTGGCTCCGCCCTTTTCGAGGCCAAGGAAGCACCTTACATCCGCTCTTCATGGCGCCATTGCTGCTGATCTGGTGCCTCCCTTTTACGTGTTCTTCTTCTCATCCTCCGCCACTACAAACTGCAAGCTCTGCACCTCCACCCCAACTCTGTTCTTCTTGGCGATCTTAGCCTACTATTGTGAGGCTCATGTTGGGGTGCGGCCTTGATGGCCTTGCTGCGCCACTACTTCTCCCTCCGGACCTCTCGCGGTCCCGTCTCAGCGTCTTGTGAGCTTTGTCGTATATGGCAGCTCAACGCCATCTCAAAGCCGGGAAGAGGATTGAGGGCTTCGAGGAGCAAGTGGGTCATGGTAGATCTTTGGGCGCATCCACCCTTGGCTGATTCTGCCCAAGGAGCATCCCATGACTCAATGATTGGTCTCGCGTGGAACTCGTGGATCCCAGCTGAAGCGGTGCTTGGAGAAGATGGGCGCGGATCTGCGGCGAGCAACATGGCGGCGGCGAAGCTGACGATCGTCACTCTGAGGAGTTCTGTAGCATCAGGTGGCCCGCTTCGTCGATGCCTTCGGCTGTGGAGGCCCGCCCGAAACCCCGCAGATCTTGGTGGCGAAGATCTGTCCACGGTCCTTAAATCTTTGGTCGAGGGAGGCGTGGCGAGGCTGGAGGCGCTCTGTGCCCTGTTCCTTCGAGATGATTGAGAGCAGGCGGTGGGATCCATGCCCATCTTCAATGGGGACGGGCCCGTGCCCACGGCGGTTCCTGAGGACCCTGCGGCCCCGGCGACGGTGAAAGTGTCCTCCGGCGACACCAGCGAAGAGGATGAAGAAGAGGAGCGGGAAGCGGGGCCTGACTCCGAGGCGACAGACGGGGGAGTCGAGCGCCCTCCCGGCGCAAGTCCGCTCTCCGCCTCTTGCCGGCGATAGCGATGAGGATGGCGGCAGCGGGCGGCGAGCTTGCCCTGATCCGGAAGAAGGACAGGACTGGGCTGGTCCCAGCGTGTCTGCCCGGCTCCGGGCGGTCCGCATGACGTGCCTCTCTGCTCCGGGCCTCTTGAGGCTGATCCTGTAGCAGCTCTCGGGCTTCAAGTATGGCGGGAGGTTGCTCGAGCTGCGGCGATGACCATAAGTGCTTGATTCTGGTTTTATTCTTTGCTTTGTCGGCTGAGGCTTGATATCTGTATCTCTTGGCTAGGTGGCACTGCTGGCGAAAAGCTGAAGGGAGCTCCTGAGGCTCCGTCAGGGGCAGCGCCTCTGCCCGTGAAGGAAAGGCTGACGGCAAGACACGGGCCTCTCCTGCCCGGTCATCCTCGCGAGGCCTAGCGGAGCTGGCTGAAGCGGCTTCGGCCCCATATTTAGCGACTCTGAGGTATCCTTGCACGATGCCCCGCCACGGCTGTTGGGGTGCGATGGGTTCCGCCTCGAGGATAATGTGGTTCTGTTGCGTCCTTTCCTCCTACTCCACCAACTGCTGTCTCTCGAGCTCCTCCTTGTCTGGATCGTGCTGCTGCTGAATTGGACCGGCTGTGGCAAGATCTTCTGGCGCCGACCCTCGCTTGGTGGCGGGTGCTTGAGCTGGCCTCTGGCTGGATTAGCTCTGGCGCCCTTGTTCGGCGCTGGTTCAGGCCTTGGCGGCTTGCGGCGAGGAGAAGCAGGCCGTCCTTGGGGCAAAGGCTGCTCGCGGCGCCCTTGGGGAGGTAGCCGATGTCAAGGTCGCTGCAAAGCGCTGGAGAGTGAGCTGCGGGGCTGCGGGACCAACTGCCAAGGAGGCCCACATTCGCCAAGAGAAGGAGGAAGGCATGAAGGCTCGCGAGGCGGCCCTCAAGGACTGGGATGCCAAGCTTAATAGGCGCCGTGACCACCTGGGTCGCTGGAGCAGGAGTTGGAGGCGAAGAAGGTCGAGTTGGGCCGGCAAGCGCGGGTTCTTGCCGAGGCAGAGCCTTCACGGAGATGGAGGTGAAGGCTCGCACCTTCTGAGGTCGCTTCTGACGTGGCACTGGAAAGCCGCTGGCGGCGCCAGGGCGGCCCGCCAAGCTCGTCCCTTCTTGTCTGGCGCTCTTGAAGATGTCACCCTTGGCCTTGGCCCTACGGCTGAGCCGCGGCGGTATCTGTCTTCGGCAAGCGGCGGAGTCCTTACCCACGTCTACCTTGATCCGGCGTCGACCTCGACAACTGCTGGAGCCAGCGACCGTGAGCTTGCCGCTACCGCTGCCGAGGCCGTGAAGGGTCGGCGGAGCTCTGTGGCAGTTCCGGGCCTTGAGCACCAAGCGAGCGGCGCGCGGTCTGAGGCTTCACGCGGCGAAACCGCTCCGTGCAGCTCCGCCGCCAACAAGTGACTCCGTTGTGGCTCCTATTCTGCTTCCTGCAACATGCAACATGCCTCGGGGAGGCGCTTAAACTTGTGTTTGGTGTTGTGATAACAGTTATGGATTGTAATATTTGCTTTTGAATTCCTTGATATTTGCGCTTTTCCTTCCTACTTGCTTATGTTCTCGCTGGCGAGCCGGCCCAGCTTATCCTCGGCGCCATTAGCCTGACAGAAACCAGGGCCGGGACCAAGGCGTGAGGGGCTACGTGACAAGTTAGGCTCTGAGTCGCGATGCTCGAGAGTCCCCTTAGCGCATGAACAACAAGTAGGGAGGTGAGATGTGTGGTGAATCTACCATTCTCGTCTGCGAGCCCGGCCCAGCGCATACCTCAACCGCCGTTGGCCTTCGAACTAAGGAGTGAGGGGCTACGTGTGAGTTAGGCTCTGAGTCGTGATGCTCAGGAGTCCCCCTTGGCAGCTCAAGCGGCCTTCATACCTTGGCTCCGCTCGGGGAGAGCGTCACGACAAACCAGGCCGAGGGGCCTGGCTGGAGTAACATCGTCAGGAGTGACCAGGCGTAGCCCGTGCCCTAGCCCACTCATGCGGCACTCAGGAGAGAGCGTTGCGATGAGGCCGGTTTCTTGAGCTCTGGGCTCCCTGGGGGTTGATCTGGTGGGGGCCACCCTCGATTATCTATCACCAGCGTGGAGCATAAGCGCTTCCGTATGTGTGCAGGCATAGCCGCTCCTCGGCGGTGTCATCAGCGGCAGCGGGCATGGTGCTTCCAGTGCGTGGGAGGGGCTCCCCTCCGGGAGGAGCCAGAGGCGTGTACAGCCCCTCCCTAACATGTGGCTGCACGGTAGGGCTGGCGAGGTGTCTGGGCACCCGTGAGCAGTAGCAGGACTCACGGGGCCCTACCTCAAGGCAGGTTGCGCTTGGCACTGGGCCTTAACTTGTGATGTGTTCCTGCAAATTTGGTTAGATGCCGACGCTCTACGTCCTCGGGTCCCAGCCCTCGGCGGGTCTCAGCCGTCGCTGGTATGCCGGTCGCGATGCGTGGACAAGGCCGGAGGTGAGGGCTGGAGAGCGGTGGGAGCCACGAGTCGCGATGCTCGGTGCCCCCCCTTTAGCGTGCAGCGGCCAACATGAAGGAAGAAGGGGTGCCGTGGGCGGGCATCAAATAACAATCATGATGGGTGAGCATGACCTGAAATAAGCGCAAAGAGGGTACATGCCGCTGGAGTGCGGCCCGGCGACTTGGGGATGATGCAGCCGAGGCGCCCCAACAAAGTAAGCTAGGAACATGAAGTAAAGGGGATACGCGCGCGGGGCGGACCCAGCGGCACAGGAATAATGCAGCCACAGGCGCTCGGCTGGAAATGAAACTTGAAGGATGTCACGATAGCGTTGAAGGCGAAAGGATGTTGAAGTAGCGGATGTCGTGGGCTGCGGAAGCCGATCTTCCACGAGCCCCAGGCCAGGAACCTCGGGAGGCTCGGGAGGCTGGGGTGGCTCCTCGTGGACCATCTCCATCTCCGCCCGGGGACTGCGGCGCCTAACCTCTTGAGCCTCGGGATGCTCCTCATGAGGCGCTGATGCGTGGCGGCGCGTTCGGCATGCCGTGGGCATGCAAGCGTGGCTGTGGGGTGGACCTTGCGCGCCCAGCGCCTGAGGGCAGGCGCTCTGAGGCGGCTCGGTTGAGCCACGGAATGTCGATGCAGGCCGCGCAGCCCACCATCCTCACCTGGATGGGGAGCCTCTGGCGGGCAGCGGCGGCTGCCACTCATGACTCTTGACTCTTGCAACTCCTGCGTGATTTGGGGACGAACTCACGAGGTTTGGCCCTCCTTGCCTGCTCCTTCACGAGAAACATGCTTTGAAGCATGCCTCCAAGTGGTGCCCAAGCGCCTCCTTGTGACCTTAGCAAGGTCGGTGGCCCTCGGGAGGCGCCCGAGCCTTGCTCGAGGAGGCCCAGGCGCGCCTTCCTATCTCTGACGTGGGAGGTGCCCCTGGCGGAACCACGGACCACGAGGGCCTGCCTCCCGAGGTCGGGCCTGGCGATGTCTTCTTCTTGGGAGTGGTCTCGGGGGCCTCATGCTCCTGCGATCTGGGTCTTCAAGTGATACGGTTTGAAAGGCTCGCTCGGGGAGCACTGCTGCGTCTCTTTCTTCACAAGGCACCATGATGACGCCGCCGCTTCCTGCCATCTTGAGGGCGTTGTAGCCGTGATGAGTCCACGGCCATGAACTGCGAGAGCTGGGTACCCGAGGATGGCATTGTATGGCGGCGAATGTAGGCGACGCGAAGTTGATGAGCTTCGGTCGGTAGTTATCATGGCGCGAGGAAGGTAATGACGAGGCGGACCTGCCCAATCGAACCGTGGAGCCATTGGTGAATCCGGAGAAAGGCTTGGTTGGCTGAAGCTGATTGTAAGGCACTTGGAGATTGTTGAATGTCTCTACGGACAAGACATTGAGCCCTGCTCCGCCGTCGATGAGGGTCCTGGTTACTTGCGTTCTTGATGATTGGGAACAAAGCATCGGGAGGACTCCTGCTGTGGCAGCGCGCTTGGCTGATCCGCTGAGCTGAGCGTGATGGCGCATCTGACCACTGAGAGGGTGCGTGGCCGAGCTTAGGGAGGACTGCATTCGCTTGCGGGTGAACTGCTTGAAGATCGTTGGGAGGCTGGGGCTTGAGCTCTGCCCGGATACCTGGCGATCGCAGCTCCTGAAGCCCCATCCCTCGTCTGATGATGGTCCTCGTTCTCCTTAGGCTGCGGCGGAGGAGGGAGGCCTGCGTTTCCTTGCGGGTGATCTCGCGAGGCTGATCCCTCCAGTCTCCCTCGTGGCGCTGATCACGCCAGCGATCCTCGCGAGTCGGTCGCGCCACTGAGGAGTCCTAGACTAGGGGGTGTCGGATAGCGAACTATCATCACGGCGGACTCAAGACTATGAAGATACAAGATTGAAGACTTCATCCCGTGTCCAGGATGAGACTTTCCTTGGCATGGAAGGCAAGCTTGGCGATCACGGATATGTAGATCTCCTACCATTGTAACCGACTCATGTAACTTAAACCTATCCGGTGTCTATATAAACCGGAGGGTTTTAGCAAATGGGGCGAACAACAATCATACCATAGGCTAGCTTCTGGGGTTTAGCCTCCTTGATCTCGTGGTAGATCTACTCTTGTACTACCCATATCATCAATATTAATAAAGCAGGGTAAGGTATTACCTCCATCGATAGGGCCCGAACACTGGGTAAAAACATCGTGTCCCTTGTCTCCTGTTACCATCCTCCTAGGCGCACAGTTCGGGACCCCCTACCCGAGATCCGCGGTTTTGACACCGACATTAGTGCTTTCATTGAGAGTTCCTACGTATGCGTCACCGATAGGCCCGATGGCTCCTTGATCATCAACAGCAGCGGTCCAGGGTGAGACTTTTCTCCCGGACAGATCTTCATATTCGGCGGCTTTGCCTGCGGGCAATTAAGCAGCCATCTGGAGCAGAATCAGCTTCGCCCCTGGCCATCAGGTCAGGTTTGGAGATTTGAACTATCGGCCCGATATCGCGGAGACTTGATCTTGACGGAATCGAGCATGCGACCAGCGATGCCGCCTTTGTCTCGATGGGCATGATCTAGCTCTACAGCGAAGCGAGTGCCACAGGAGGCCGCTGACATCGCTCGACCCTTAATCGGGCGGATTCCCCGATCGAGGGCGAGTGGTTGGACACGCCTCGGGGCTACAATCTCTGACGATTGAGCGAACTCCATCCCTGTCCTTTGCGAAGACCCGACTCGGTGCGGACTCCTCTCGGGACTCCGAACCCTCCGCGCCCCCGCCAATCGAATCGATTGGGCGCGGTCATGGAGTTCACTGCGCGTTCATCTTTCGGCACTCTCCCTTGGCGACATCCTGAATTCACTAAAGTCTCTCTCTTTATCGGAGAGCCTGGCCAGACTACGGAGAGGAAGGTTGGGATCTGAACGACGAAGAAATTCGCGCCCACCACCACCACTTTGTAGCCACTTGTCGATGATTTAACGACATGCTCGACCGACTCGAGAAGACATCGGCGGCATGACGGGCGGCGCCGGAGGCGACCAAGACCCAGCACCTACGAGGGCCTTTGGAAGGCCACCTCATCATCGACATATACATGGTGGACATCCCAAAAGATAGGAGCAGCGATGGAACAACGGAGGATGACCCCTCAAGAAGCAACGAAGCACCGGCGTCGTGGCGCGCTCTAAATCCGCCCGCAGCAAAAATGGTGATTCGGCACGGGAGATAATAACACCGGACAGTGCGAAGACAACCCCTCGGCGAGGACTCGGCGCGGGAGGAGGGAGAAGCAAAATCCGCCGCTGCGGTGTGGCGAAAAGAGGTTGAGGGCGACAATTATCGCCTCCCTCCGAAGATGAGGCAAGCCTCGGCGGCAGCCGAATTACGTCGTGCACGAGATCCCGCCCGAACAGGGGCGTTTCAAGCGCGGGCTTATAGCCACGGCAAGCAGCCTCAAGAAAAGCGGCAACAGCTTAGAGCTGACCAAGACCTGCTAGGCAGCGGATGGACTGAAGTCCTTGCAGCGAAGAGTATGAACTCGAGCGCCCCTCAAAAGCTACCCCAAATGCAGGCCGTTGCCTCGTCGGAGGAGAAGCACCCAAGTCACCAGCGCCGCGACATGGCAGACCCGGCCACCCGTGGTCATGACGGAGAAGCCTCTCGGCCCTCCGCTCAAGCCACACCCGGCGCCGCTCAAAAAGTACCAAGGCATGGGAAAGCGCGCGGACTTGCGAGATATATTGGAGGACAAAGCAAAATATACAGATCAATCTGGGATCGTGGGCGTAACGACGGGATGATTACCGTCGCGCGGATACAGCAAACCGGTCGGGCGAACCGATAGATAAAGCTCATATGAGCTACGTCGTGATATATTGTCTGAGCGCCGCACACCCACTATGCTTCACGAGATGAAGTAATGGATCATCAAATCCCGAGGGCATTAAACCTGTAAACAGCCGAGTCATACGATGGTACCACAGATCCCGATGATGCTGGATCGAGACTATCTCCTCCATATCCACATGGACGCGGTGATGACCTACATGCCATCAAATACCTCCACTCAAGCAAAAGGACCAGCTCGGCATTGGCTCAATAGCTTGCTAGCAGAATCAATTGGTTGTTGGGAGGACACTGGAAGCGCATTCCTTCACAACTTCCGGGCACATATGTGCGAACACGGAGCGCCGATGACCTTAGCCACATAATTCAGCATCGGAAGAATCGGCGAACAATTACTGTACGGTTCCTAACAAAGAAAAAATCAAATGTCGTTGGTGTCGGATCGAGAGGCCCTTGCAGCCTTCAAACATAACATATCACGACGAATGGCTTGCGGCACCTAGGACAGCAAAGCCAAAATCCATGGCAGCCCTCACAACACTCATGACCGCTTTACGTGCGGGAGAAGACAACTGGCTAGCTCGAAGCAACAACTTGGCCAAACATCACGATAGTTCGATACAAGGACAGCAATGGCGGTGGCGTCATAACAAGAACAAGCGCGCGTGCAGGCGACAATCACGAAGATCGGCCGTCAATGCGGTTGAGCTCTAAACCGGTCAGCGGAAAGCCATTCAAAAAAATACCAGAGGCCTGTCAACTTGGACCGAATACTCAATCGCTTGTGCGGATACGCACTTTTGAAAAACCAATCACACCAGCAGAAATTGTTGGGTGTTCAAGCGAGCGAGGCAAGTTAAGTGCGAACTCAATGACAAGGGGCTGCATAGCGATGGCGAGAAAGAGCTGACGCCCGAACAATAGAGGACGAAGGGTTTTCCCACACAAGTGCGGACGGTGAACATGATATCATAACCCATATACCCAAAAGGGGGCGAGCGTGCACTAAAGGGGCGTATATGCGATGGAGCGATCGCCCAGTTCAACCCATGGTCTTCCTGCCCGATCACCTTTGATCGAAGGACCACCCACAAGCATCCGTCCGGCGGTTTCGCGCGTGGTTCTTGACCCAATTATTGGCCAGTTCACTCACCGAGTCTGATGGGCTGGCGGTAGCAACTGAACCTGCTCTATCGAGGATACGGTCATAAAATGGGCATAGACCCTCAAGGTTAAACCCACAGACGACCTTTAAAGGCGTCATACCGGGTGTAGAGGCCAGTTGTACGGGCTCAGTTACACTCGAAGTGGTCTTCGAATCCCCGGATAACTGCTGCGGAATGGGACGATGTCGAAGATTAACTCTTCGGTTCGGAAGTTATCGTCGTCCATCCCGTCGATGTCTTCGGAGTCGAAGTCTAGCATGTCGGTCAAATCATCGACATAGGCTACAAAGTGGGTGGTGGGTGGGCGTTGAATTTATTCGTCGTCCGCATCCCAACCTTCCTGTCCGTAGTCCGGCCAGGGCTCTCCGGATAAAGAGTGAGACATTAGTGAATTCAGGATGTCGCCAAAGGGCGAGTGCTGAAAGATGTCCGCTGCCGTGAACTCCATGATGGTAATCGGATTCGATTGGCGGTAGCGGAGGTTCGGAGTTCGGAGAAGTCTGGCACCTGGAGTCGTGGTCTTCGCCAAGGATAGGGATAGAGTTGGCTCAATCGCCGTAGAGATTGTAGCCCGGGCGGTGTCAACCACTGCGTCCTCGATCGAATCCGCTCCGAGCCTCGAGGGCCTTTGTTCATTGCGAGCTAGATCATGCCCATCGAGGCGGTGCGGCATGCTTGCTGTGGCTCGAATCCGTGGAAGATCAAGTCTCCAGCGGATATCGGCCGTATAGTTCAAACTTCAAATCAGACCTGATGGCGAGGGCGTAGCTTTTCGATCTGCTCGGATAATGGCGAATTGGCCCGCGATGCAAAGCCGCCCGAACACGAAGATCTGTCCGGGAGAAAAGTCTCACCACTGGACCGCGTCGTTATTGATGATCGAGAAGGAGCCGCCAGGCCTGTGGTGGCGACGGAAGGAACTCTCAATGAAGCACCAATGTAGTTGTCAAAACCAGCGGATCTCGGGTAGGGGTCCCGAGCTGTGCATCTAGGCGGATGGTAACGGGAGACAAGGGCCGCGATGTTTTTACCAGGTTGGGCCCTCTCGATGGAGTAATACCCTACTCACCTTGATTAATACTGATGATATGGGTAGTACAAGAGTATATCTACCACGAGATCAAGGAGGCTAAACCCTAGAAGCTAGCCTATGGTATGATTGTTGTTAGTCCTACGGGCTAAAACCCTCCGGTTTATATAGACACCGAATAGGTTAGGGTTACCTGAAGTCGGTTACAATGGTAGGAGATCTACATATCGTATCGCCAAGCTTGCCTTCCGCCAAGAAAAGACCCATCCGGACACGGGGCGAAGTCTTCAATCTTGTATCTTCATAGTCTTGGAGTCGGCCGTGATGATGCCCGTCTATCGGACACCCCCTAGTCCGGGACTCCCTCAATCTTTGTTAAGCGGATCTGAGGGGCTTGGCGCCCTTGAACAGCACCTTCCGAGGCATCTTAAATGCGTAGTGTATGAAGAGCGGCTCAAATTCGGTCTTGTGCGGATCGAACTTCGCACAAATTGAAGGCCTTTTGTTGGCATGGGAGAATCCGGTGGATGAGCATCACTGGATTACGTTGACAAGCTGAGATTCTTGTCCACCAGGTTTGAACGGCGTGTTTGGAGTCGATAGCTTCGTCAGAATACCCCCCGCCAGGCCGTCTCTTTCCATGATGAGAGCGTGTGGGGAAGCGGATCTGAATTAAGGGGCGCCACCCATTCAAGGTCGCATGGCTTGGTGATGTAGAACCACCCGATTGCCACCTTTATTTTCTCCACAAAGGCCCTCGAGCCATAGGACTTTGGCCATCTTGCCGACCATGGCGCCTCCGCACTCCGGCAATGACCGCCCCACAACCTTGGCCTAACATTAAAGGTCTTGAGCCATAGGCGAAGTGGGGCTTTGAATCGAGAAGGAAGGCCTACTACGATGATAAGCCGAGATGTTGAGGGCGGAAATTCGGGGCCAGGTCGGTAGTCCAGGCCGTAGTAGAACATGAGCCCCGGAAAAATGGGTGAAGTGGAAAACCTAGTCCTTGGAGGAAGTGGGGAGAAACACCACCCTCTCTCATGGGGCCTGGGGTTGGAATGAGCTGCCCGTCGGGCAGCCTGTGTCTTGTTCGCCGGACAAATATCCGGCCTCCCGCGATCTTGTTATGTGCCCCTCGTGGAGGCGCATCCATCTGCCTCCGCTCCTGACATGGTTGGAGAAGGTTGAGGAGGAATGTGCGGACTTAGGCGCTAGAGCTCGAGTCTTGTGAAATGGAGAGCAAGGAGGAAGAAGGCGTGGGTGAAAGGTGGATCCTTATCCCTTATAGACGGGGCCGAGACTATCGTCCCCACCGACACAGTAAAACTTCGCTTATCTCCCAAGCGCCGTAATCAATGAAGCGCGGTTGGAGTTACCATGTCCGTATTGATGAGAATCCGGAATAAGGGGCGATCTATGCTTTGATAAGGCGTGCCAAGAAACCGCCTACGCTTCAAGCGCTAAGGTGGAGCAGTAAAAAGCGATTCATATAAAGGCCTGGCAGTGGTGTGATGTCACCGCAGTGAAATCGTCGGCAAATCCGTGCAAAGGTTATTCTCTCTACGGTGGTATGTGGAACTTGTTTTGGAGGCGGACACTATCACTGGTGTTCAAAACCTTCTATGAAGTATTGGAGGAACCCACCTTGCAATGCGAAGACAATATCGCGCCCGGACTAGTCATCATTGAAGCTGGTTGAGGGGGGCAAGCCGAGGAGTCTGGACTAGGGGTCTCGGATAGCGAACTATCATCCGGCGGACTCCAAGACTATGAAGATACAAGATTGAAGACTTCGTCCCGTGTCAGGATGGGACTTTCCTTGGCGTGGAAGGCAAGCTTGGCGTCGGATATGTAGATCTCCTACCATTGTAACCCGACTCTGTGTAACCCTAACCTATCCGGTGTCTATATAAACTGAGGGGTTTAGTCCGTGGGGCGAACAACAATCATACCATAGGCTAGCTTCTAGGGTTTAGCCTCCTTGATCTCGTGGTAGATCTACTCTTGTACTACCCATATCATCAATACTAATCAAGCAGGAGTAGGGTATTACCTCCATTGAGAGGGCCTGAACCTGGGTAAACACATTGTGTCCCTTGTCTCCTGTTACCATCTACCTAGACGCACAGTTTGGTTCCCCCTACCCGAGATCCGCCGGTTTTGACACCGACACCACCCTTGGCGAGGGCCTCGGTCTTCCCAGCGTCCTGTGTTCCTTACTCCTCCTCGGTCGTAGCCTCGTCGTTCTTGATCAGGGGCACCGGCGATCCTCCCTTCTTCTTGACCCGGGCTCTTGACATTCGTTGGTGTTGTGGGGTGTGGAGGCCGTGAAGTACACACATGCTGGCTGCCCTTGGAAGACTCGGGCTGATCTCTGCCCCTCTTGGTGTCGGTTCTGCCCGAGCGGCAGCCCCTTCGCTTCACGTCCTTGTCCTTGGATTCTTCTCTTACGGGTCTGCGGATGGCATCGGCGAGGAAAGCGCCCTTCCTCAGCCACATGGCGCGCCAGTATAGCCAAAGTTGAACAGCTCAAGGAAGTGCAGCAGATCTTCATCGTCGCCCGACTCCTCCTTCATCTTGGCGTCACGCTGCTTTGTCGGAGAAGGTAGAGATGATGGCCTCCTCGGTCACCTAGGAATCTTGGCGTGCGTTGTTGAAGCGCTGGATGTCCGCTTCTGCGGGTCTCCTGGTTCTGCTGATCACGGCACATATAAGCTCCTGACGGAGGCGGTCAGATACCTTGGAAGTTAGCGATGAAGCGGGTGCGCATCTTGTCCCAGGAGGAGATCGTGCAGGAGCCAGGTTGAGGAGCAGTGCGAGGCTCCGTCCTTGAAGTGCCATAGAAACCAGTTCGCCGATGACCTTCGTCCCGTTAGCGGCCCGATGCCCAGCTCATAGAGCTGGAGGAACTCCAGAGTCGGACGATGCCGTCGTGGCGAGGAGGCAGGTCTCGCTTGAACTTGCGGGCCCGCTTGACGTTGCGCAGCTTCAGCGGTGAAAGCGCGGCAGCTGCTTTGTGGCCCGCGGAAGGCCTTTGGTGGCCGAAGCCTGGTCTGCAAGTCTCCATGCGCTGCAGCTGGGAGCAGCGCAGGGTCTTAGCGTCTTTGGAAGCAGGGGCGTGGTAAGTGTGAGGAGCAGTCGCGGCGACACTTTTCGGGCAGCTTCTTGAGGCGAGGACCTCTTGACAGCTCTGCTCTTGCTCGCTTGGCCCGGACAGTGGGTTCCGCCCGGGGGCCCTGCCTTGAGGGCCAGGTGCCTTCTTGAGGGGAGGCGGCTGGCGCGCGCGGGCTTCGCCATCGCCGCGCGCAGGGGGCAGAGTCTTGATCAGAAGAAGGACTGCGAGATCCCCTGCGGCCTGGAACGGACAGGCGGTAGCGCGGAGCTCGTTGCAGCGATGAGTGCAGCTCGAGCCTCCATGAAGGCCTTGAGCCCAGCGGACAAAACCAAATTGGGGCGAGTGAGGAGTAGCGATGCG